>JANAVB010035381.1:0-41648 GCA_029216955.1 Iris pallida
TGTAAACCCCCAAACTTCTTAACTATTTATTTTTAAGCTAAATTGTTTATTTTATTTAAGTATTATTCATTTGTTTTGATATGAAGTATTGTACATACAAATGTACAAGTAAATTCAAGTATGATTTATTTTAGTTGTATATTAATATTTTTATTATTATTTATTGGTTATATTATTATTTGTCTAATAATATAATAGTGTATGTATGTGTAATAATATCTAAAATATAATGAATGTATATTAATATACATAAATTATATATATAAGTAATAGAATTTCTAATATATAGGTAATAGTACCACCTGAGCTTAATCGAATCCCAGCCAGCCAAGGCTTCACGAGCCCAGGCCCAAGGCACAGCCCCTGGCCAACAGGCCACCGGCCTGAGTTTCCCCCAAGCCAATCAATTGCTCAGTCCTTGAGGTGGTTATAGTAACAACGATCATGTCTGTTAGGTGAGCAGCAATACAAAATATTTTAAGCTTGGTA
Organism: Iris pallida; assembly: GCA_029216955.1. Taxonomy (NCBI): domain Eukaryota; kingdom Viridiplantae; phylum Streptophyta; class Magnoliopsida; order Asparagales; family Iridaceae; genus Iris; species Iris pallida. Next base: position 490 of record JANAVB010035381.1, read on the forward strand.
GTTCCCCAGCAGCAGTAAGCCAAGCCAGACCCGGCCAGCTCTTCCCCCAACCCGCACAGGAGCTTAAGCATTGCCGAACTAAAATCTTTCCCCACAGCGTTTAACCAGCCCGATAACCAAATATATGATATATATTATAATATATATTATAGCTATAGAAGCAAAACCCAACAGTAAATCGGCCCACCCCCAAGTCCCGTAAGCAGACCCAGCCCGAGCCCCACAGCATAACCTTATATTATTTACTTAAAGCTCTTGAAATCTTGATAGCCTGTATTGTATTCTCGTTAGGGGAATATGAGACTGCTACAGAGCAGCCTCGCCAACTGTGGTAGCAAACCCATAGGTCAAAACCGGCCACATGGGCTCATCCATCCCATAACTTAAGCTATATTCAGCAGAGGCCAACCCGAGCCTGTACGTGCTCTCAGCGAGGATATAACGAGATCGAGGGAGAGGGAACTCTTAAACCCTAGTTTTCTCAACGCCGTACTCCCCAACACCTCCACGGCCACCACCATCTGGGTGCTGCCACCCCCGCGGCCGTGCGCGCCGCACCAGGCCGGAGGTCGACCACACAGGGCCGCGCGCGCGCAGCGCGTGGCAGTAAACACAGCAGCAACAAGCGGACAAGAGGGGAACTTCGCAGCGACGGTTCGCAACGATCGCTCGACCATTCGTCGAGCCGTCTTCTCCGGTATGTTCACAACCTATAGGGCTTCCATCCCCTTTAAATAGATTCATTTTTCATGCGCTAGGCTTCCCGAAAGATCGACACAAAGTCGATCAATTAACTGTCCAAAACAGGACAGTACTTTGGTCCCAAACACCCAAATTCACATCGAAATTCCCACCAACCTATCCTTCGAATCAGGAAACTTTCTGAAAGGAAGTTAACCACAACATATAGGACTAGAAAAGTCCAGTAGGAAGTTTGTAAAGAATTGCTTTGTACAGAGAATTATTCACATGTAAAGTTCGGGAAAAATCTGTTTTCAAAATCACAAAATTGATCCACACGACGTGCGTCACGCCAATCCGGACGACGTGGTCGCGTACCGAAAGGATCGAAAGCTGCGTAACGACTTTGTGGTCGTGTGGGCTTTGGCGGAATTCAAATTGGTCGCGTGTGCGCGACGAATTTGATGCGTATCCGTCGAAATTCCCGTATCGTGTACTTTGCAAACTTCTCAATTACTTTGTGCACGTTCATCAGATCGAGACGAAACTTGCGCCAGCAGGACCGTATCGTTTTTCTGGTCCTGTATGCCAAGTTTGGTCCAATTCTGAGACAGTTGAATTCGACGTCGTTTTGTGGGCCCCACGGTCCCACTCAACGTACGATTTTGTGCACGGCCCGCCGGAATCCAACTTTGGACATACGGTTGGGTTCGTATCGAAAAACTGGATCCGTAGACATGTAGTTTGATGACTTTAGAGACCGTTGACTCTGGCACGCTTTTCGGTGCAAAGCGGGTCCAACGGCGGACATCGTTTTTGCCCGAAATTACCGTTTTGTCCCTGTGTCCAGAATTGGACTTAAGGACAGGCAATCCTAGCTAATTTGACTATTCTGAGATCATTGGTATTGTCTATTTCAGCATCCGGGGACTGTTGTACGGGTTTTGACTATAGTGGCACATTGAGTAGTTCAGATTGTCGGTTTCACCAGCAAAGGACCACAGGCGAGTACAGTTTATTGTTTGCATTTCGATATTGATCTTTACTATATTTCATTGATTAGTCATTGGTTATGTGATTATTTTCTATTATAAATTGTTGAGTCGGGAATGAGAAGTACCAAGGATGTGTGATCTGACCTTAGACCGTGTAGACCGTGTAGACCGTGTTGCATTTATTTCTTGTAGACCGTGTAGACAGTGTTTTATTTACTTCTTGTAGACAGTGTAGACAGTGTTTTATTTATTGCAAAGTAGACAGTGTAGATCATGATTATTACTGCATTTAAACTGTGTAGATCGTGATTATTATTTTGTAGACAGTGTTTCTTTACTGCAATATTTTCTGTAGACCGTGTAACTGTAGACCGTGTAACTGTAGACCGTGTAACTGTAGACCGTGTAGACCGTGTCGCATAATTGTCCCGAGACCGATCACATATCAAAGGTACTTCTAACAGTTGGGGAAAGTCTGTTGTGTCTATTTATTTACTATTAGTTTTCTGTATTTTTGTTTATTTTCAAAACCCATGATTGATGTCTAACCTTTGTTTTAGTCATTTTCTTTATTGAAATTGCTTTCAGTGAATTGTGCTCGTTCCATTCCTGACTGGAAACCAACATTTTCAGGTTAGCCGTGGATTCACTTAGCTTGGGGTGTGACGGGAATACTTGCAGACAAAAGCCTAAGAGACTAGTTAGATAGTTGGGTATTAGTCATTCAATATTTGTACAAGTTTATATTTTCTGCAAATGTAAAACTTGTGATCATTGTAAATTAAATTAATGTTGTGAATGAGTATTATTTGTGATTTGATCTTCATGGCCGTGACAGCGTTCTACCGCCGACACTGCGGCGTAGGCTGGCTTGGACACGTCTTGTATCCGTTTAAAAAAAAAAAAAACGGGTGCGGGTCGTGACAAGTTTTGTGGTGGCCCATGCAGGTCAGTCTTTGCAAATCATGCGAACTCGTGATAGTACTTAAGTTAGTTGTACTATTGCGAGCCTGCGACAAAGAAATGCTCATTCACGAATTAAGATTAATTTAATTTAAGAGACTAGGACTAGGAGTCCCCTATACAAATTTATCGATGGGTAGTCTAGGCCATGCAATTTAGATGAGGAGTTATAAATGTTGATGGTTTGTCAGATCCCCATAGGTATACTATTATCTCTCGATATGACGACACGATCCAAAGTGGATAGATTATTCACTTGGTGAGACAGGGCTTCATAAAATTTATGATCTAACCTGGATAAACTATTAAATTCCTTCTCTTTAGACATCATCCTCTTATCTTAGTCCGGATTGCCTATTTAGTTCCTATTTTTGCCCTAAGAATTATTTTTTATATAAATATCTGATCACGTTATCCACATACGAAACTCAAGTTAGTTTCGATTCAAGTTTTCCTCAAAGGCTTGAATACACATGGAATAGTTAGAATGTTTGTATTTCTTTGTCCTCAGTTATTTTTCCCTGTTCAATCCTTTATTTTAAGTATTGTGACTGATAGGACGAATACCTACGTTTTATCTTTGGTCAACCTGTTTGAATCTCTAGAAGCCCCTAAATTTTTACGGATATAGGAATGGTTAGACAGCAGCGCACTGTCGTCAATTATTTGAGAGTGGAGAATGTGGGTTCACTGCAGCCGGCAGCGCACTGGCAAGGCACAACCCATAGAATTGAAATTGTTTCGAAAAATTATAGTCTATGGAACCTTGCAGAAACTATGTTCTCGTTGATTTCTTTACCCTTGTGTCAATATAGGTAGAGTGTCTGATAGCCTATCACATTTGAATCACGAAATCCAGGGTTGTCGTAGCCAGAGTATACGGGCAAGGCGTAATTCCCGGTGAAATAATTTCAGATGTGGTTACAAGTTTAGAATATTATAGAGAATAGAGACTGCCCTGTATGTCCCTAAGATCCAAACCAATACTAGTGTAAGTTCTGTAAGTCGAGTAGCATGTCTCCCAACCTAGCGTTATGTGGTTCATGTGATCTATTAACAAAGTAATTGACCGACAATAACAGGTTTATCCAGACCATAGGAATTAGAATTCCATAACCCATTAGTCGACCAAGGTCTTACGGATAGGAAGATAGTAGGAAGACTGTATAGGCAAGAACATCCAGGTAAGGTTTTGATTCTCTCAAAACTCGAACTACTTACTCCTCCTTCCAAAAATCCCGCATGCTTGAATTTTGACTATTTTTGACCAATGCTGCTATTACAGCCTAGTTTTTGCAAGCTTACTCTTTTATCGAGCTTGATTCAAGACATATGTTTAGTGGGGACGCCTGCTAACATATTGTCTAATCAGAATCAGTGTATTATGGTCTGATCAACCATGATGCATTTGGTTCGCACTTTATTTAATTACCCTACGTGGATTGAGATATAGATGTCTTTAGGGTCTCATCCACGACTGCATTGAAAATTTCTCTTGAATTATATATTCGCCCTTGAATCACGAAATTGTATTCAGTAACATCTTCCTTGAATTCTTTATTGTTTTTGTCTTTCACATTTGTTGAAAGACGAAAGCTCGTGATGGTAGAGAGATACAGAGTATTCCCATGGCTATGATAATGGCAGGCACAAGTGTAGCTACCAACGGCCAGTCATGTGATTGAGTTACTCGTTCTCCCATCGACCCTCAAACTACTAGGGAGACTCTCAATCCATCTGAATTTGAGAATAATTAGGATTTTTATCCTTAGTCAGAACGCCAACCTAGAGGACTATCTATTCTCGAGAAACCAAATATTGTGAGTCTCTAGTTATTTGCTGGAAGCTTGCATTAACTAGCAATCCTTAAACCTTTTTTCGACCTAAACCCACAGTTTAGACATATGAGTGGACAATAGAGTAATCATTTACCGTGACACTCATCCCGAGATTGGTTTCCAACAAATATTACTCTAGTTATGTAAATTTTATTATTAAGACCTAACTAGTGTTGGAACACCACAGTCACTAGCTTAGCCAATACCATAGCTTAAATACCCTGTCACACTATGACCTACCAATTGTCAACAGCAATACGTGATCACTACAACCCTTGTGACCATAATCTGGCAGGTTTGACACAAATAGAATTTCTTGACTCAGTTGTTAGAAATCTTTTCTTATGTTGTGCCTTGGAGTTGGTCACCCCATCGGAAACTCTCGTATACTGCGAACGAGTAGGTCATTATGTTCTGTCGACCAAGTGTCATCGTACACACTCGTTTTCCATTTATTGAGGAACGACCCTTGACTTGACGTATATCTACCGTATTCCGTTACGCCGTACCTTATTATTTATTACCAAGAGTCGAGGTACGATACCGGACTTTGAAAATTCTTCTGACCTCATCATTCCTAAGACCATGACTTAGCTTCTAAGGTGGGTAGACTGTAAGCTTTCTAAAGTTTGGAAACAAGGATTACCTAGTGATTAAAATAATTTCCATTAGGATGACAATTAGTACCCCATGGACTCCCACTTTCCATTTAGATCATTTTGTGTCCCCGACCGTGTCATTACTATTCGGAGCACGAGACCAACTATTACCTTCCAACAAACTTCATATGCAAGATTAGGCAAGTCCACCTTCACATTATCTTCCATCATGGTATATCATGTCCTACTCAAACTCATCCCCTGTACTCTATTTTATGGTATGACTTCCGGGTTAAAAAGGACTAGTTATAACCCTTACCATACTGCCGGTATACTTTCTCGACTACAATTAGAGACTCAACCTCGACTCAATTCATTCGCCCCAATATTGGTTGTTGTCGACTCGAAGCTCACTACGCACATGTCACTAGTGAGCCACTCAATAGTGCCTTCTCGTGCTACTTAGACACAAAAGTCACGGAAGACGTATTTTGGACTTTAGGGACCTGGCTAACCAGCCTGACTAGGCAACTAGCTCAACCATTTGGGTGAAAACTTATTCTAGGATTATCCTAACCTAGTGGTAATAGTTACCATTGGAAACTATACCAGTCGATAGAGACTGAAATCCGAGGTTCATCTAACCAACGATTGACGTCCAATCAGGAACCCATTGGGACCCGGTAAAAACCCCCCCATGCATACCACTACATTTAGATTATAAACCGAACTATTTGAAATAGGTCCCTATACATATTATGTAGTCTCCCCTCTTAGATCGTGAAGTCATTCGTAACCAATATTCTATCTACCTGGGAGTCATGATACGAATTTGTATTGCGTTTCATCCCTTGCTCGTGTGTTTAAATAACCACGGGAAAGATCACGATCTTGACTTCCTAAATTTCGTTCTATTATAGAACCTTATTTAAAATTTCGAGAACGAAATTTCCGTATTGCACGGATTGCAAGCCCTCTAAGAAACGAAGGATTCTTCGATTTGGCAAATGACTAGACTAGAGTAGCCCAACCTAGCGACTTTCTCTCTATCTGCATCATTGAAAACTCTCTAACCGCTCTGAAACTTCATAATTGCTCTCGGTTATTTCCTATCTTCCTGTTCTTCCTACTTCGAAGCGACGAATAGTCGTGCTTATTAGAATTTGCCAATATTTCTTAGCTACTTGTATAAATTGTTGATTGTTTGATTTTGGGTTATTTGATAGATATAGAGGATTATAGGGGCCAAAAGTGGTAGATGTCCATTTGTAGCAATTTTAGCAAGTAGCTGGAAGATTATAAAGTTTTAGCGACAAGAGATTTGAGGAAGTAGTGTGACCAAAGGTGGGTAGAGATTCCCGCGACTTACTCTTGGTGGTAATTAATTGTGAAGAACATTGATGAAGTTTTTATATTTGGAAAAAATATATAATATTCTTTAGAGGATATAATCTATTGAGAATTTGAAGTTTTGATGAAGTAGCGTAAGTTAAGGTGGTTATATGTTCCGAATCACCTATCTGGTTCTTGGTGATCAAATTTTGTTGAAAGTATTGATAGAAGTTAGCAGACTGGGATTTGATGATTATATTGCTAGAGACCAAAATGGTAGTAGAAAGATTGTTGAAATAGAATTTCGATGAGAAGATTTTCAATCTCAGAGGATTGTTACGATGGAACTGCATAAGTACGAGTGATAAAAAGTTCCAGGATAACGATAGGATTATAGTAAATGGTGGTAAGGGTTGAAATTTCATAGGGTTTATATGAGTTCAGCAAGCTTCTAGGACAACTAGCAATACAAGTTTATGGAAGTTGTCGAGAATGATGCAAATAACCAAACTTGAGGCCTTCACTCTTGGTGTTAAACCTTGAGAACTTAACCTAAAGGATCGGAGGGGATTGTTACAATTACAGACTGAAGAACTCTGGCATTGGAGGATTAGAAATGTGACATTAGTAAATTTTGTGATCAACTATTGACGAGTTGCAAGTGTATATTCGATAGATCGATCTATGGATTTAGCATAGGGTGATCAGATAGGGGGAGAATAAAGAAATGGAAGTTGACCCTAAATTTCGAGGACGAAATTACTCTAAGGTGGTAGGATGTAAACCCCCAAACTTCTTAACTATTTATTTTTAAGCTAAATTGTTTATTTTATTTAAGTATTATTCATTTGTTTATATGAAGTATTGTACATACAAATGTACAAGTAAATTCAAGTATGATTTATTTTAGTGTTATTAATATTTTTATATTATTGTATTGGTTATATTATTATTTGTCTAATATATAATAGTGTATGTATGTGTATATTATATCTAAAATATATATGAATGTATATTAATATACATAAATATTATATATATAAGTAATAGAATTTCTAATATATAATAGGTAATAGTACCACCTGAGCTTCGAATCCCAGCCAGCCAAGGCTTCACGAGCCCAGGCCCAAGGCACAGCCCCTGGCCAACAGGCCACCGGCTGAGTTTCCCCCAAGCCAATCAACTGCTCAGTCCTTGAGTGGTTATATGTAACAACGATCATGTCTGTTAGGTGAGCAGCAATACAAAATATTTTAAGCTTGGTAGTTCCCCAGCAGCAGTAAGCCAAGCCAGACCCGGCCAGCTCTTCCCCCCCGCACAGGAGCTTAAGCATTGCCGAACTAAAATCTTTCCCACAGCGTTTAACCAGCCCGATAACCAAATATATATATATTATAATATATATTATAGCTATAGAAGCAAAACCCACAGTAAATCGGCCCACCCCCAAGTCCCGTAAGCAGACCCAGCCCGAGCCCCACAGCATAACCTTATATTTACTTAAAGCTCTTGAAATCTTGATAGCCTGTATTGTATTCTCGTTAGGGGAATATGAACTGCTACAGAGCAGCCTCGCCAACTGTGGCAGAGCAAACCCATAGGTCAAAACCGGCCCACATGGGCTCATCCATCCCATAACTTAAGCTATATTCAGCAGAGGCCAACCCGAGCCTGTACGTGCTCTCAGCGAGGATATAACGAGATCGAGGGAGAGGGAACTCTTTAAACCCTAGTTTTCTCAACGCCGTACTCCCCAACACCTCCACGGCCACCACCATCTGGGTGCTGCCACCCCGCGGCCGTGCGCCCGCACCAGGCCGGAGTCGACCACACAGGGCCGCGCGCGTGCGAGCGCGTGGCAGTAAACACAGCAGCAACAAGCGGACAAGAGGGGAACTTCGCAGCGACGGTTCGCAACGATCGCTCGACCATTCGTCGAGCCGTCTTCTCCGGTATGTTCACAACCTATAGGGCTTCCATCCCCTTTAAATAGATTCATTTTTCATGCGCTAGGCTTCCCGAAAGATCGACACAAAGTCGATCAATTAACTGTCCAAAACAGGACAGTACTTTGGTCCCAAACACCCAAATTCACATCGAAATTCCCACCAACCTATCCTTCGAATCAGGAAACTTTCTGGAAGGAAGTTAACCACAACATATAGGACTAGAAAAGTCCAGTAGGAAGTTTGTAAAGAATTGCTTTGTACAGAGAATTATTCACATGTAAAGTTCGGGAAAAATCTGTTTTCAAAATCACAAAATTGATCCACACGACGTGCGTCACGCCAATCCGGACGACGTGGTCGCGTACCGAAAGGATCGAAAGCTGCGTAACGACTTTGTGGTCGTGTGGGCTTTGGCGGAATTCAAATTGGTCGCGTGTGCGCGACGAATTTGATGCGTATCCGTCGAAATTCCTCGTATCGTGTACTTTGCAAACTTCTCAATTACTTTGTGCACGTTCATCAGATCGAGACGAAACTTGCGCCAGCAGGACCGTATTGTTTTTCTGGTCCTGTATGCCAAGTTTGGTCCAATTCTGAGACAGTTGAATTCGACGTCGTTTTGTGGGCCCCACGGTCCCACTCAACGTACGATTTTGTGCACGGCCCGCCGGAATCCAACTTTGGACATACGGTTGGGTTCGTATCGAAAAACTGGATCCGTAGACATGTAGTTTGATGACTTTAGAGACCGTTGACTCTGGCACGCTTTTCGGTGTAAAGCGGGTCCAACGGCGGACATCGTTTTTGCCCGAAATTACCGTTTTGTCCCTGTGTCCAGAATTGGACTTAAGGACAGGCAATCCTAGCTAATTTGACTATTCTGAGATCATTGGTATTGTCTATTTCAGCATCCGGGGACTGTTGTACGGGTTTTGACTATAGTGGCACATTGAGTAGTTCAGATTGTCGGTTTCACCAGCAAAGGACCAGGCGAGTACAGTTTATTGTTTGCATTTCGATATTGATCTTTACTATATTTCATTGATTAGTCATTGGTTATGTGATTATTTTCTATTATAAATTGTTGAGTCGGGAATGAGAAGTACCAAGGATGTGTGATCTCCTTAGACCGTGTAGACCGTGTAGACCGTGTTGCATTTATTTCTTGTAGACCGTGTAGACAGTGTTTTATTTACTTCTTGTAGACAGTGTAGACAGTGTTTTATTTATTGCAAAGTAGACAGTGTAGATCATGATTATTACTGCATTTAAACTGTGTAGATCGTGATTATTATTTTGTAGACAGTGTTTCTTTACTGCAATATTTTCTGTAGACCGTGTAACTGTAGACCGTGTAACTGTAGACCGTGTAACTGTAGACCGTGTAACTGTAGACCGTGTAGACCGTGTCGCATAATTGTCCCGAGACCGATCACATATCAAAGGTACTTCTAACAGTTGGGGAAAGTCTGTTGTGTCTATTTATTTACTATTAGTTTTCTGTATTTTTGTTTATTTTCAAAACCCATGATTGATGTCTAACCTTTATTTTATAGTCATTTTCTTTATTGAAATTGCTTTCAGTGAATTGTGCTCGTTCCATTCCTGACTGGAAACCAACATTTTCAGGTTAGCCGTGGATTCACTTAGCTTGGGGTGTGACGGGAATACTTGCAGACAAAAGCCTAAGAGACTAGTTAGATAGTTGGGTATTAGTCATTCAATATTGGTACAAGTTTATATTTTCTGCAAATGTAAAACTTGTGATCATTGTAAATTAAATTAATGTTGTGAATGAGTATTATTTGTGATTTGATCTTCATGGCCGTGACAGCGTTCTACCGCCGACACTGCGGCGTAGGCTGGCTTGGACACGTCTTGTATCCGTTTAAAAAAAAAAAAACGGTGCGGGTCGTGACAACAAGTAAACTTATGAATGCTTAAATAGACATTTGGTTACTTTGGCATCAGGCTCCTTTCTAGTACTCACAACACTCTTTTCTAGCATCACAATGCTGGTGCGTCTAATATACATTATGATTATGGCTATTTTGTTTTTATTTTGCATCATGTTGCAGAATATGAGGAGCCGGGCATTCAATAAACTGAATGAAAGATTATAAGACATGCTATAATACCACATGACACTAATTGCTAATTAACAATAAAACTTGTCACCTTGTGCACCATTACAACAGTCTGTTTCTCTCAAGAAGACCCATACATGTAACTAAAACTCATGTAATGGACTGCTCAGTCATGCCTCTTACCAAATAGATAGTTATTTGCACGCCATCTCAGGATTGAAAAAAGGGTACCAAAATCATTGTAACTATCTATAATAGTAATATTGCAATATGCAAAACATGCTATAAACAACTTTAATAGCAAGCAAAAAATCCATCAAACTGAGGAGCCTAATTAAACAAACCTGGACTAGGAGCTCCACGATTCCAAATAATTTCTCAATAAACTGATACACTTCATAAATCCAAATCTTCCCCAAAGAAAACAATCACCTAAATAACTGATCATACATGCAAAAATTAGGGGTAAAACTAAGTCATCCACTACCCTAGTATGTAAAACACTTAAATTTCAAGCAAATAATCTAGGATAAAATAACATGCATCCAAAAATTAGGGCAAAGACTAAAATTTTTTGGTAAAAAATTCTAAAGATTGGGAAAAATATACCAAGCAACAGCACTGGAGCACCTAGGGTTGAAAGGTCGGACAGGGAGAGAGCAATGGTCGGAGAGAGAGAGAGAGAGAGCAGCAGCACTTGAGCAGCAGCACTGGAGCAATGGTCGGAGAGAGAGAAAGCATCATCGCCCAGTTTTTGATCGAAAGAGAGAGAGATTTAGGTTGTTTTGATATTGAGTTCTGAAAGTTTTGATCTACTAACTTCTGAAAGTTTTGGGATGGACGGTCTAGATTAAGCCATCCGATCGAACGGTTAAGATGAAAACATATGGAGGTAAACTTCCCCCCCATAAAATTTGGTAATTAGCCACCAAATGTGTGGTATTCCCGCCGACCTATTTGGGACGGAAATGTGTATTATTTGGAGCAAAATTTTTTTTAGTCCCAAATAGTGATCCATTTTCACAATCTGTTCCAAAAAATATAACTTTTTGTTACTAAAAATATAACCGTCCCTAGAACTATACTTTTAGGACGTTTTAGACTTGTGTTCTTTATAGTGTCGTCCCAAAAAGACACTTTTTTTGTAGTGGTCCACGAGAATTTTTTTTTGAAGTTCCCGCATAATCACATCAACATCCTACATGACTATAAAAAAATTTGTGTTTGAAAACTAAAACTTAATTACAAATTATAAGTAACAAAAATTTTACCAAATAATATTTAGCAACCCAAATAACCAACTGTTGGTCTTCCGTCTCCATCATCTCCTTAGACGACCATGCGAGTACTTTCTACTTCTCCATTTTGGGAACATCATCATCAAGGGGTGCATCGCTCCTAGCACTCGACAATATAAGCGGGCTCGCACAAACTCACAAGTGGGAACATCATCATCAAGGGGTGCATTGCGACCATGTGCATCACAAGTTGAATTACACGACTCCGAAACTGAAGATAATTATGAACTTGTCCTTACGGATGATGATGGGGACGATGATGGCATATCGAGAGATGACGAGGATATTTGAGTTCGCAATTGGTAATTGCTTTGAAGACTATGAATTATTATTTTATTTTAATATTTTGTCTTTACTTTTATATGAATCTAATGATCTATGAGACTATGCTTATTAATTTAGCTTTACTTCTAGCATTTAGGCCGTCCCCAATGAGATTTCTAAAATTGGGTTTCTATCCTACTACTTGTCATTGTACTTTATGGAAATTTCTACCCTAGTTGTCCTAATTGGTAGAGTTTCTATATAGAAATTGCATACATAAAAAATACTCTCCAATGTTTTTCCATTTCTATATATGTGTCAAAATAAATGGTTAAATTTAACGGTATGCGGTAAATATTAATTGGTATGAGAGAGAGAATTTTTATGAGAGTTTCTAGATGTAGAAATCCTCATAGAAACTTTCTATCCTACATCAATACCATATATGATAAAAATTGGCATATAAACCATCATTGTAAGAAGTTTTTTTTTTTTTTTTTTTTTTTTCCAAAATAAATTTTTATCATAGAAATATGGGAGATAGAAACCCACATTGGAGATGGCCTTAATAATATACAACGAATATTGCTAATGTTTAACATTAGTTTTAATGAGAGTGCCTTGACCTTGCTTGGCCCGTTCCGTCCCGTCTTTCCTTCTAACTTTAGATCCCCCGTCCCGTCTACTCTCCGCAAATACAACTTAAATGTGTTCCTATAAACTAGTTAAAACATCCCAAAGGTGACATCTTTCCTCCTTCCCTCTCTCATGCTCAAATCACTCAAATCCATCAGACGCATGTCCCAACCCTTCCCTCCACTCCCCTCGCCGCACCATTCCATCACTGCCTCCTCCGCCGCCACCTCCTCCTCCGAAGAACTGGACTCTGTGGCGTACGCCCGCGCCATCGACTCCTGCATCTCCCGCCGCAGCTTCGCCGAGGGGAGAGCCCTCACTGCCTCTCCCTCAAGAAAGGCGGATGCCTGGACCTCTTCTGCCGCAACATTCTCATCAACCTCTACGTCAAGTCCGACTCTGTGGCTGACGCCACCAGGATGTTCGACGGAATGCCCGACAGAAACCACGTCTCCTTCGTCACCCTCATCCAGGGCCTCGCCGACTGCGGCGACTTCCCCTGGGCCCTCGCCCTCTTCCTCCGTCTCCACAGGGAGGGCCACGAGATGAACCAATTCGTCTTCACGACCGCGCTGAAGCTGTTCGTCGTCATGGACCTTCCCGAGCTCGGAAGGGACGTCCACGCCTGCGTGTGCAAGCTCGGGCACGACTCCAACGCGTACGTCGGCTCTTCTCTAATCGATACGTACTCGCTCTGCGGGCTCGTCGCAGATGCCAAGAGGGTTTTTGATGGGATATTCGGGAAGGATATCGTCGCTTGGACGGGGATGGTTTCTTGTTACGCCAACAATGATTGCCCCAAGGGAGCCCTGCTGCTCTTCTCCTCGATGAGGAAGACCGGGCTGAGGCCGAACAGCTTTACCTTCACTGGTTTGCTCAAGGCCTCTGTTTCTTTATCGTCGCTAGAGCTAGGCAAGAGCGTTCACGGCTTCTCGTTGAAGATGAAGTTCGAGACGGACTCTTTTGTCGGCGGCGCACTTCTTGATATGTATGCGACGTGTGGGGACATAGAGGATGCTCGCTCGGTGTTCGAGGCGCTGCCCCATTGCGATATGATTCTGTGGAGTTTCATGATTGCTAGGTATGCACAGTCTAATCAAAGTGAGGAGGCGTTAGGAATTTTTCGCAGAATGATGCATTGTTCTGTAGTTCCTAACCAGTATACCTTTTCTAGCACTTTACAAGCTTGTACAAATATAGGAGGCTTGAAGTTGGGAGAACAAGTCCATGGCCATGTTGTAAAGATTGGTTTTGACTCGGAGATTTATGTTGCAAATGCAGTTATGAATCTCTATGCAAAGTTTGGAAATATGGAAGCCGCCATGGAGATTTTCTCAGGACTGCAGCACAAAAATGAGGTGACTTGGAACACGGTGATTGTTGGTCATGTGGATTTGGGCTTTGGAGAGGATGCTCTTGGGCTCTTTTGTCAAATGAGAGTTGCTGAACTGCCAGCAACTGAAGTCACCTACTCCAGTGTACTTCGCGCTTGCGCTAGCATGGCAACCATAGAGCAGGCGAGTCAGATTCATTGCTTGATTGTTAAGACCCCATTTACTGTCGATAACATGGTTTGCAATTCTTTGATTGATTCATATGCCAAGTGTGGGAGCATTAAAGATGCCCGCAAGGTCTTTGACTTGTTGGATGACCGTGACGCGATATCCTGGAATGCTTTGATATCAGGCTATGCTGTTCATGGTCTAGGTGTGGATGCGTTAGATCTTTTTAAGAAGATGAGAGAAACGGGGATTGAAGCCAATGATATTACTTTTGTTGGTGTCCTTTCAGCTTGCGGAAATATAGGCTTAGTGGAAGAGGGGCAAGCTTACTTTCATTCTATGACTCAGGATTATGGTATAAAACCATCTATGGAGCACTATACATGTATGGTTAGGCTTTTAGGGTATTCTGGTTGTCTTGATGAGGCTATGGAATTTATTGAACAAATCCCCGTGGAACCTAGTTTCATGGTTTGGCATACATTGTTAAATGCATGCTTAATCCACAAGAACGTTGAGCTAGGTAAGATTTGTGCCGAGAGAGTGCTTAAGATGGATCCAGAGGATGTTTCAACGTATGTATTATTGTCCAATATATATGCTAGGGCAGGGATATGGGATAATGTGGCAATCATTAGAAAGTCCATGAGAAGTAAAGGAGTAAAGAAGGATCCTGGCCTTAGTTGGATTGAGATTCAGGGTGAAGTACACTCTTTTTCAGTTGGTGATACATCACACAGTGATCTGAGACTCATCAATGGAATGTTGGAATGGTTAAAAATAAAAACCATGAAAGTAGGCTATGTTCCTGATGGCGATGTTGTTTTGCACAATATTGAGAAGGAACATAAGGACCGTTTAGTATGGGTTCATAGTGAGAGGCTGGCCTTAGCATATGGGCTTATACGCTTGCCACCGGGAAGTCTAATCCGCATCATTAAGAATCTTCGTTTCTGCTCAGATTGTCATGCTGCATTCAAGTTGATATCTAAGGTTGTTGGACGTGAAATCATCGCTAGAGATATGAATAGGTTTCATCATTTCAAGGATGGAATTTGTTCTTGTTGTGATTACTGGTGATGGATTATCTGCTAGAAACCCAAATAGACTGTTCTTGATATCCAAAAGTACATTTAAGCTAATGTTCTCACATCAGATTGACCCCATCCATGGATCTCGGTGCCATAAATGCTCAAACAGGACAACAGACAAGATGAGGGTTACTCTTTCAGATTATTAGTGACAATGACAGGTATGCTATGCTTTCTCAAGCTTCTGATGTGACAGTGAAGCACAAGATTTTGTTAATTTTATTGTGAAATACATGTTAACTATGTTATAAGATTTTTATTACTTTTACCTGATGTTTCTTTAGAAAATAGTCTGAACTTGACAATTAACCATTATTGGAGCATACCAGTTTGCAACATTTTATCCTTGACTGTGCAACATTATTTGTATAGTTTATTATACTTCTGAATATGCTTGATTTCCAGCAGAGGGTCTGATAATGCCTAATTTATAGACATTAAATGGCATGTCTTGCTGTGTCCACTTGTCGTCTATACCACTACCTCGCTTTCCCTGTGTGTTGCATATTTGCTAAGATAATATATGAGTCAATGTGCATTAGTGGAAATCTAGATCCTGCTTAATAGCAAGGCTATAGGATAGAATGCGCGAAAATTGATGAAGATGGTCTAGATATTTGCAATGGCAACATTATAGGTGGGGGACTTGAAATGATTCATATAGTTTAATATTTTTGTAAGAGAAAAGGATGGGTTCGAGATCCCAGCCAAGATTCATTAATAAGAAACCAACAAGTGACAACATTACAAAAAGTTTAGAGTACATGCCTCGAAGATGGAGTGAGAGCAGAAGAAACTAAAATCGAAACAATAAGAAATACATTATATTGGAAGGTTAATGTTATTATGGTGTGATGACGTCAAGTGTCTTGAAGTAATGGATTCAATTAAGATTCAATCAAATTAGTTTGGAATGGTTAAAACAATGCAATATTGTTTTCAGCTCGTTTGGCAAATAGTTTTCTATTACTAAAATGACAAAGTGTTGCTTGTCTATGCCTTCTTTTGTTTGATTTTAGGGCATAATCACCCAGTGAGCACCGTCTGGCTGACTCTAGATGGGTGGAGAGAAGAGCTTGGATGGTGTAGGAGGTCTTATGCTTGTCCTTCTGCCATGCCACATAAATGCTATTCCAAGGACGGAGGCATGGGAATAAGATGACATACTACAACTGTAAAAGAATTCTTCATTCTGATTCTTAAGGGTTCACAATATTCAGCTGCCAAAACAGGTGCAAGTTAATTTTAATCAAGTTTGGATTCGGATCTTTTGCAAGTTGGCATATATTTGTTCTTTTTCCAAGATAATCTTTCTCAGTTTCAATTTGAAAATTTGAAATGTTGTCTTATTTGCTTTACATTGAAATGTCAACATGGACTTCCTATCGACCTCTCATGAACTGCATAAATATGTATTCTTGCCAGTCAAAAGGCAAGCTTTTGTAAACTTAGTATGATACTTGTACAGTAATGTTCTAAAAGCTGGAGCTGAATGTTACACAGTATGCTCAATCTTGTCTTTCTATGTCGTATTTTCAGTCAGTTTTTGAGAAGTGATCTGGCAACTCCCTTCTTTTGCGTCAGATAATGTAGTAGGAGAACACTAAGATGATAGTGTAGAACATAACACTTGGAGGATAACTGGATAGAATTTAAACAACATAGGCATGGAATCACCTTGTTGGAAAAACTCATAGCTAACAGAACTAAGCCACAAAACCCAAATGTTATCATCATAAATTCATAAAACAGTGTAGACCTATATAATAAAGAAGAGTGGTGTTCCCTGCCAAAAGAGATAAAAGACAAAGGATGGTCAAGATTAAAACACTTGTAGCATATCCAGTGGTTTAGAACAATTGGTCAACAATCTGTTTCTCTCTACTTAATTAACTCTCTCTCTCCCTTTTTAATTATTTTGCCAATTTTTAGTAGTTGCTCCCACCCCTCTCTACTTAGTTAACTCTTTCTTCCTCCATGTTTAATTTTTCTGAAAATTAATTAATAGTTGGCCCCACAATTTTGTAGATAAATCCATTCTTAAGTTGATTAATTGAGTTATTCTTTATTTTTTTTAACTTTCTAACCTTAAAGTTTTTATCTTATCGCAACCTTACTAAAATCCTAATTAAATATTAAATATATTTCTTTGTATTATATATGTTCCTTTTGCGCTTATTATCATTTGTAGATTTAATTCATTTGGAATGTACTTTGACATATGTTTATTGTTATTGGTTGGGTAAAATAAAATATTCGGAAGAGTGTCAAAAGAGTGCTGAGAGGCACGGGTAACAATGACAACGACATGATTGGCACTAGTCACAGGCTAGTTTCCAATAATTCACAATGCATAGTAAGTAGGTCATCCTTTTAAGCTCTAACTTATTTGCGAGCTATTAAGGGTTGGGATGCATGGTTATTTAGTAGACTAATGCAATGTTTTAGAATGTGTGTGGAGATATTACTGCCTCTATTCTGTTACGGACTACATTTTGCGATAACTTTGAGGTTTACTTTCATTAGGGTCAATGCCAATTATTTAAGGAAGTTACATAGGAGGCTTGCTACTCTAGCCAATGTGGGATTAAAGAAGAATAGAGTAAGACACTAAAAAAAAGAAAGATAAACTATACAATGACATTATTTTTAACATATTCGACCAGTCAAGTTGATAGGTGATGCAAAATAGCTACAATAGATCAATCTCATCCATTACATAATCTCGTAGAAGCATTTAGGTGCAATAGCGTATCACGTACTTTGAGTATCATTACCTGATGTATTGGCATTACTAGGGATACATCTGTCTTAAGCACTCTTAGTCTTTTGATTAATATCCTCTCGTTTCTCATAGACAATATCAAATCCATTCCTCTGCAGTTCTTTTGTGAAAAGGTGATATGGTCCTTGAGTCCTTCAATAACAGTGATGTATATTCAACCTTCAATTTGAACTCCAGGTGCCAGAAGTTGTGACCAAAGCAAGGTTCACACTATTGGTTTCAGACCATTCGTATAAGTATCTATTTAGGCAGTTTTGGGGGTTTCAGTGGTTTTGAGTTGTTAGGTTTAGCAGCTTCGGCCATTTCGATATCATTTTCGGCCAAAAACCATGGACTGAAGTTGTTGAGAAATTATTAGCTTAATACCAAGGTGTTATTCCCGTGGCGATGAAAATGCTTGAGGATGGTGACCTATATTGCACAGACACGGGTATCACAAGACACAACAAGGACACAACGACATGGACTTGGCAAGGTATCGGGTTGTGTTCGATAAGTGTTGATAGACACGACCCATATTTTGAAATTACACATGACCCATATTTTTGAAATTACACACGACCCATATTTTTGAAGTGTACATGCTTCCTAGATCGTGATGATAGCCGCAATGGTAGAAAACCAGTGTTAGTAATCTGGCAATAGTAACCCCAGAAAGCTTTAATCGCTTTTGCATAGGGGTGCAACTCGGGCGGGTTGGGTTGGGTTTGAGGTCAACCCGAGCCCAACCCGATAGATCATAAGCCTAGCCCAAGCCCAAGCCCGACCCGACTTCGGGTTCAACATATGAAGCCCAAGACCAAGCCCGAGGATCGGGTTGGCTCGGGTTGGGTCGGGTCCATCGGGTTTATCGGACTCTAGTATGATATTTGAAATAATTTTAAACAAGAGTAATATTAAATGCATAATCAAATAGCAATCAAGCCTCGATCATTACGAAATAAAACTGAAATGAGATTTAGGACAAGGAATTGAAGAGTTCGGGTGAAAAAAATTATAGTTTAACTTTTTATTTAAGTAGCATAAAACAATATATATATATATATATATATATATATATATATATATATATATATATATGTCGGGTTTCGGGTTCTTAGGTTACCCAACATATGAACCCAAGCCCAACCCGATTTTTGATCGGGTTCAAATATTTTAACCCGAGCCCGAGCCCAAACCCGAATATCTTCAACCCTAACCCAACCCATTAACGGGTTTACCCGATCGGGTTCGGGTTTAGCCTGCCCGAGTTGCACCCCTACTTTTGCATTGTTCGAAGCACATCACCAAGTGGACTTAGTTATGTTGAAACATTCTCTTTAGGCTTAAATATCCTGAGCTTTTTTTATTAATAACTAAATACCTTGAACTATTGGTTTGTTAGCAAGTGTTAAATGTGGCTATAAAATGACCAAAATACCCCTTTAACAAATTCAAAACACAAACCAAAAAACCCCAAAAAATTCCTTAATCCTAGCGGTGGGTGACGACAAGGCTAGTTTTTTTTCAAAATTTTCCCGACTTTTTTTATTTACAAAAAAAGTAATTACACTATTAGTGGCAAAAGAGTCTTAGAAAGACAAAATGACAGTAAATATAATGGCAAACTAACAGAAGATGACAGTTGCGGTACAATAGTCAAGGATATAGTTGCTGCATGGTATTTAGTTGCAAACACGTGAAAGTTCATGGTATTTAGTTGCAAAATAGCTTTCAGTTTAGCAATTCTATCAAATCTGATATAACTAGTTTGAGAAAAAGCCCATAGGATAGGTTGTTACTTTTCTCACCCTAGTGTTTGTTTGATTGACTGTAAATGTAACTCATTGCAACTTTTACACTAATTCCATTATTGTTTCATTGTAAATGGTGTCACATATGCAAGAAAAACTGCAAAGATTATTCCAATTCCAGCAACATTTGTTGCAATCAAAATGGCTGCAACATCACTTACAACCGTTTTTATTGCAAGAAAATTTCATTTACATGCAAGCAAACAATATGTCAATTTAGGACCTTGCCCATATGGCAGTCCATCGATTCGCTTCACTCTTTCTCATACTAGAGAAACTATTGTTCTATGAGCATTGATGTTCTCTTTCTATCGAAAGAACTATTGTCCTAGGAGAGCGATGATACCGCTCTTTGAGTAAGAAAGCCCCACATTGAAGCCAATTGAACTTATTTATTTTGCTCATGTCCTCTCTCCTCAGCATTAATATACTTAGGAAAGATCATTCTTCTTTGATGACCCACTATGATAGGATCCCTAAAGTTGAATATGCTCTTCGTATCCAAGTAACATGAGAGGCATATAAGATGCTATTTGCATAGTTGGTTTCACATTGATGTTATCAAGTTCAATGTTAACCCAATATGACAAATTAATCTGACCAAAGAGGCATCAATCTTTTCTCTCTTGAATGCATGGTCATTAGTTGTTCCCTATGCATGGAACTACTTTTCTACCTTCGTCGTCATCATCATCATCTAAGCCTTCTCTTATCATAATGAGATCGGTTATGGAGCATAAGAAAGCTTCATACAAGATTTCATAAAAAAATATGAGTAGCTGTTAATTGGTGCCAAATTTCTAGCCAAGGTAGCTATGAGCATGAGAATGCCATGCCATTAAACCTAGGTGGTTAGTTGACAGATAGTTCGACCTACCTTTTGGATTGCAGTTTGAGCTCATGCAATCAAGAAACACCCTCCAAGTTCTCCTAGACTATAAAGAGTCTAGACGAAGAAATAAGATGATACAATTTGCTATAGAGAGTTGTATTCATCTCTGTGATACATTACACGAAAGAGTGAAGGAATGGCAACCCCAAACTACTATTCTACCTTTAGAACAAAAAAAAGCTATTATCTCGTACTAACTTGTACTAATTGGGGAGTTTTGGGATTTGCATAGGCAAGTTCATGCAGATGTTGTGAACAAGGTCCTTGACTTACTATTGGAGTCGGCCATCATAATCATCCATGCCTTTTTCCATCATAATGGGTCGGCCATAAAGCATGAGAAACCCCCCACAAAACAATTGACATGTTTCTATGACAATTGCTAACCTGAAATCAATTCCTCCGCCGTTGTCAATTTCTTGCTAACACAGCCATGAGCAAGTTTCGCCATAAAACCTAAAGGACCAGTCAACAGGTAGGTTAATCTACCTTTTTCATCATGCAGTTTAACCTCATTCATCAAGAAGCCCGTCAAGGTCCTCTAGTTAGATAATGGTCTAGCTGAAGAGGATGATTGCATTTGCGATGTCGGTGCGTCATTAGAGATCTCGAAGTTATATCGCAGAAATGATGTGGCTTGAAACTCAATAATCTGTGCTCATTGGACATAGGTTTTGGATAAGAGGTTCCATTCCACTCTTTTAGGAAATGGATTTTGCCAAAAAACTGGGAACTCAACTGGTCTACTCCACTCTTCTTTGGATTTATGCAGTAGCATGGATGCCAGTGAGGAAGCAATCACTCTTTTGGTTGCCTTGACCCCATTGATCTACTCCACTCCTTGTATTTATGCAATAACATGGATGGCATTGAGGAAGCAATCACTCGTCTTCGCCCCATTTAAGCTGGATTTACCAGTCAATTCGTGGATCGTTTCATAGGTCAATTGTGGTGTGATCCAGCGTTTTAGGCTGGTGAGGGTTATTGGAAAGGTCCTGGGTTCGAACCTAGGCCCCACAAAAAAAGTCTTGGAATATTTTAATATGAGGGTACAATATACTGTTAAGGTCTGTGGATGATGTTGACTTAAGCAATATGACAGAAATGGGGATCTAAGTACATGGGTGTGACTTTTGTTGTGTCCTTTTGTTGTGTCCTATTTGTTTGAGGCTATAATAGGTTTTAAAGACAAGCTAGTTTAATATGATGACTTGGGGTCATGTTATTCAACCATTTACGGATCACTTGCTGTGGGATTATATTTTTAATTTATTCGGGACATTGTTCTAACCTACTGTGCTGGTTTGCAGTGCATTTATTGGCGCTTGTTTGCTCCACAAGAATGTCAAGATATGAAATGTCTGTGCACACAGGCTGCTTGAAATTGGCAATGTATGAGTCAAAAGGCGTGTAATTATCAAACTTTATAGTAGGACAAAAGATGAGACAAGGTTATTTTTGTACGAGTCAAGACGTGTGTAAATGTCAAAATGTGTGTAATTGTCCTTTCCCTCTACCAAGTAAAATACTCTCTAAAATTTTAAAATCCTCAATTTAGAAAATTCATAAATCCATTTGATCGATTCGGATTTAGTTGGTATAATAAGAGCACCAAGATCCTACCTAGGACTTTTGTTATTTTTGTTTGTACTATATACTTGTTACGGACTCAAGGAGCACTGAAAGGAATTGACGAGGATCATGATGAAGGTTTGGTGTTAAAGGTGTCCTGATTGGAGGCAAAAGACCTACAAACGGGCATATACAGACCATAATTCAAAAAGTATCTAATTGGAGGGAAAGAACAAAATCTGGACCTTCAGAATCCTACGGTGATAACTATGAGAAGTCCAAATCCAGGATGAACATAATGAAGAGGAGAAAGAGGACGAGATTATCAAGCCGAGTTGACATCTAGAGAGGCCAATCTCATGCAGCCATGTTGAGGCGAAGATTGACATACCCATATTTGGTGGAACTGTTAAAGCAAAGAAATTTGACCGTTGGATCGACTAGTTGGGGACGTACTTTACGATATATGGATACAACGATCTTCAAAAGTTATGTTCCGCTAGGATAAAGCTGATAAACCATGTCCTCAACTGATGTAATTCCTATATTGGATCCTAAGATGTGTCTCGTATTCGTATCCTTGTTTGGAGACAGTTCTTCCAATTAGGCTATATGAGGAGAATAGCGTTGACTTTGCAGTACCTACGACGAAAGTATGAGAGAAGCGTACAAGATTACACGATCAAGTCTGCAAACAGACAGTTGTATTGGGTATCTCTATTGAAAATATGATGACACTGAGGAAGTACGCCAAAAGTTTTCATGAGTCATTTCTGAATGAGTTGACACTATTTACGATTCAGGACATTGAAGATGCAAGTAAGAAGGCCTTGGCCATCGGGCAATGACCAATAATCCTAGTTGTTGGTAAAGAAGGACGAGAAGGAAAAAAAGGAATTTTCTAAGGATACGAAGCAAAAGGGAGATTACTAGAAATCTTAGGTTACAAAGATCTTCACTACGATCATTACGGTCCTGATAGCCATCATAACAATAGCTGTTGGGTCTTATACCCAGAGTAAAAGAATAAAATGGGCGATTCCAAGGTGGTCGCTGTGACGGTTCAGAAAGTGGAGTTGGAAGGACTCAAAAACCGAACCCAAAGATGTTATTGATGGGGTCTTCACATCATGAGGAGGGGTTTGTTCTACCTCAAGTTGCACTAAAGCAAAATCTAGTGGGGACATTATTGACACAGGGAGTTAGAAGAATGTTTTTCTCGTATCTGGAAAAAGCTTTGGTTGGAGGGTACACCTCACTTGAAGTCGTATTCTCTGTGGTGGATTCAGGAGGAGGCAAAGTTGAAGCTTATCCCTCTGTTGCTTGTTTCAATTTGCTCTTACTGTATAGTATATAAATGAGGTGACTGTATAGTATATAAATGAGGTGACTCGTGATGTCATCCCTCTTGATGTTTGCTAAGTGATACTCGGGGATCATATCTATGCAGACGATATATTGTGATACTAGAGGAAGAGAAGTGTCAATCTGTCAAGAATGACACATATTTCTACAGAGACTGATGCAATAAAGATGCGGTATACCTGGTAAGGACATTGCAACATATATGTTGTAATTACTAGTGGTGGTTTATACTTTTGTTGGTGAGGGCTAAAAGGACGAGGCTTCGAAATCTCAAGTTTGGTGGCTAAAAAGGACATTGCAACATTATTTTGAGAGAGTTAGAATTACAAGAAATGACCACCGAATTCGACCAAATTATCGAAATGCCCCTTACTAATATACTGTTGAAAATTGGATCAAAAAAAATCAGGAATGTGATTAACAATGGGAATCTGATGAAGCTCAACATATCGGAAGAGGAGAATCTCTTAACCAACCTAAAGTTATGAGCTTGCGGGACCTTCCCTCTAAATTGGAAATTTTAATCCATGAGGATCATGTATAGTGATTAGGACTATAGTCTCTAATGTTTTGGATTTGGATTACTGTTCCTAGTTTTTTAGCATTAGTATTAGTATTCTTTAGATTACTTATTTGCTTTCTTTATGAAAAGGAACTGGGGATACGTTAGGATTCGTAATTTGGTCTTTGGGAGATTAGTTGTTTCTAATCCTCCTTAATATTTTGCCTATGGGTATAATAGAGGAACCTACGCCTCATTTGTAAATATCAATTAATTTTGTGTTATTTTCTCTTTTAGCTATTTCGGTGCGGAGGAGGGTCGCCTAGGCCGCCTAGGCGCTGAACATGTATCATGTTTTTTCTTCTCCTATTCCCTTGTAACAACGTATATATATATATTTTTTAAAACTAATTTGGTTTTTGTTTACTGTTTCTTTCATCTATAAAAGTCTCATGTTATTTATTACATGGTTTAAACACTTCTACAAGGCCGCAACAATGAAAACATTGGATCAAACTATCATTTTGTATAAACAATAAGACAGTTTCTATAAGGCCGAACAAGACGCACCACACAAGCCGCCAAAGAGGTCCAAAAATGATTACATGACACAACCGCATTATACTTCTGAATAGGTAGTTTTCGGTTCGGCCTAGGGGTGCCTGCGCCTAGCCGACGTCTAGGTGTCCGAACAGTCTGATTTTTAGAACACTGCTTCTACTACCGGTAGGTACTCATCGGTACTCTACGAATCCATATCTGCCCATCGCTATACGGTCAGTGGCGACAGAATCTACAACGTATGAAAGAGGACAATTGTTAGCTACTAAAGCTTGCAAACAAACCTTTAACGAGGGAAGGGTTCAGATTTACCTTATTCGGGTTCGAAAAGTTTCAAAAATAGTGGCTTTTTGGTTACAACTGATGCATTTCACATACTTATCGTTTTTTTGTCCCTCTTGCCTTTGCTGCAGGTTTGGCTTCACATGTCTCTGCCTCTTCTTCTTCCCATTCGAACGTCTCTTGCAGCACAAACCACGGACCACACGCTGAACGTTCGTAATGAGAGCGGCTTTGGATGTTGCACCTCACTGTGTTCGGTCTCGAGTTTGAGATTCTTTCGAATCTTCCTGTGCATATTAATATCTAACGGATGGGTCATAAGTTGCTTCATGTTGTTACTAGGAATGGAGCGGATGGCAATGCTTTTCACCAAACACTGTAGAGCCTGCCATTGCTAGATCCCGGATCATGGGAGGGTCACATATATGTCTTCATGTCATGGTTCGACTTTATCTTATATGAGTCGAACCGCATGTACATGGAAGAAACCTTGTCGGTGCGGTGTGTCTCAACCTCGACGCATCCCATTGGTTCTTGATTTTGTTTAACCTTCGAACTGACCAATCATCCCGTTGGTTCTTAGCGGTGTGTAACCTTCGAATTAACTAATCATGTCGTTCAGTATTGCTGCCATTATGGTAAAGAGAGTGAACTAGTACTTGGCACGCCACTTCTAGTACACCTCGACATCGTTGGGATGGCAGGTTCGAGTACCGTGCTCTAGTTCGATCATTTCTTGATCTATAATGCCCAGTGTTCTAAATGACGTCCGTCTAGGCCGCCTAGGCGGTAGGCGGTCCTTCTACGCACCGCTTTTCGGTAGGCGGTGGAGTAGGCGGCCAACGGAGGTTGGCGACGTAGGCGGAGGTGAGGCGGCGGACGCCGACGCCTAGGCGGAACAATTCTTAACAAAATATTTTGGCCAAATTTTTTTTTAAAGCATTATGGGTCTATGGTTCACTTTTGCAACTAAAACTTTATAAATCTTCGTTCTACAACTTAGTTATGCATGGAATACCCTTAAAATATGTATATTATGCAAAAAACAGTCGTAAAATAATAAAAAAAATGTTTAAAAGTTATTGACCATCTAGGCGGTGACTAGGCAGCCTAGACGGTAGGCGGACTCTCTCCGCTGCGCACCCGTCTACCGCCGTTTAGAACCTTGATAATGCCTAGGTTTTCAATCTCCTTAAACATGTATTGGAACTTGCGGTGCCATATATAATAGTTGTCGCCGTTCAGTTTCACCCCTTTGTTGAGCTCGATTAGTACTGATTTTGCAACCATTTGAAAGACACAAAATAGATATACTTAATTGTATTTATTCTAAATCTTATAAGGCCTTCACTTCAATAAACTATTTCTTAAAGCAGGATCCATCTTTTAAGGACGTGAAACCAAAACCAAGTGTGGATTACTTGGAACCAAATCCCCCACCTCAAAAGTTCAAAAACTTTGAGAAATTCTCGTATTTTAAAGGGTGTGATTCTCATATAAAATCATCCACATGTTTTAGTTACCATAGTTAAATTATTTAACTAAATCAGTTCTTACCATTGTATCAAAAACTAGGTGCATATTACACAAATACGTAAGGCTTTTATTAAATGATTTGACCGTTAAACTTTCCACTTCCTAATGACTTCCCTAGGCTTACCCATTGAATAATACGGACAAGGTGTTTAAAGCCCATGTACCCTTTCCAACATGCCAAGTTTAATCGTTGGTCATTCGATAAGTGGGTCATGCAAAGATCTATCTAGTTCTGGGCCTAATGTCTGGGGACACAAGATCTATGTAGGTCATTCGATAAGTGGGTCTTCGTGCTCATAAATAAGAGATATTTGCCAATAAACAATTGAAGTATAGACATGTGGCTGAAGTATAAACATGTTTATACTTGTGTCTAGAACAAGACATTCATGCCAATAAATAAAACAAATTGCAAACACTAATTTGGGCACAAGTATAAACATTAATTCAAGAATGCATGCATGGTATTATAGATCATAAGCATCTCAAGAACCCTAAATTTATGTCATGTAAAATCAATAGACACAAACATCATAAAACCCTAATTTTAAGATTTCTAAGATCTAAAGCATCAAAGAAATGAGGAGAAGCCACAAAGGCTCCTGATACCATATAGATCTTAATAGATATAGGTATTGAAGGTAAAGCTGAAACAATGGGAGATTTTATCCTCAAACTAGGTTTGAATTGGATTTATACTACAAACTCTTTGCATACGGTAGTGAATGATCCTACTAGAGAAGCCTCCTTGATTTCCATACGACAAATGGAACTTTTACGTAGAAAGGGGAAGAGGAGAGGGAGGTGAAAAATATAGAGAACAATAACTTAAGCTAGGGTTAGGATTTCTTCATATGAGAAACCCTATATATATAGGCATGAGGTATCCTTAAGAATGCACCCGTAATGGGAGCACTAACACATATTGGACCCGGTCCACTTGGGACCGGTCACCCTGAATTGAACTCGGTCTGGACTGGACCAGACAATTACAGTTCGTGTCTAATGCCAATAATTTCAATATAGTGAGTTGATGTTATGAGAAGTTCAGATGTTAGAGCATTAAAATAACTAGCTATTATGAAAGTGTTAAAACTGTTCAGATAGCTGAAATTAAAATGATAATAAGTACCATATGAACATGTGCATGGCGAAGCAAGAAGAAAAAGAATAAAGATACTGTCACACCAACCTGGTCGTGCTAAATTTCTGGCTAAGTGTCACAGACTTAATGTTTTGCCTACAACTTGCTATGTGCAGCACAGGAACTTCCTTCTTGATGATCGATGCAAGTCTTACCTAAATGCTTAGCTAGATCGCTAAGGCGAGAATAGAAAAATATGGAACAAACGAGAGAGATTGGAATGTTGAACTTCACCATACTAAAGAGAGTTTCCAACTTCTTCGGTGGTAAGAAACAAATGAACCATCCATACTTTATATAGACTCAAGGGCTCTACATGAAAGACTTAGATTGTGCCATGTGTTATTGTTAATCATCTAATGGTTGAAATTTTCTAGAACCTAGATATTTACAATAAAATATTTACATGATAGCCATCTAGAAATAGTAGGAATCTTTATGAAGTTTCTACAGAACCACCAACTAAAGGGTCGTGATAGATATTCATCAAATTCTTGTCTAAGATTTTCTGTAGCGAGTCATGCTTTATGTTCCGTACTTGCAAGAACAATAGATAAACTTCTGTTCTATTGAACCTATATTAACTGAGTTCTATTCGACATAGATCTTGTATGAACTCAATCTGAGGGGTTTCTGGTCCCGTCTTGTAGAAGGGAGAGTAGCTAGGAGGTGCAGATTGCTCTGGTACATATTGGCAAATCTCAACGTGTTGGACAATTAAGTTGGAATGTAACAGCAAAATTTCAGAATAAATTAAAATGAGACTTCAGTCTTGTATCAAATTGCATCTAGAGTATGTTGGCCCATTACCAAATGGTCACACCCGATTTTGATAAATCAACAAATGACTTAAATCAATACACAAAATATACAAACTACTGCTAACATTTTAGGTCAAGTAAATTCAATATCAGATATTGTACTACAACATCAACAAGCATGAAAATCATCATCCCGAAGCACTTATACACTGGAATCAGTCTGAGTCATTTTACAGTTTATTATGTATTTTATCTTTTATTGAGTCTACGATACAAATTGTAAAATCGACTGAGTATTACTGGCTTAGGTTATTCACAGTCCACTCTTTTATAAAGCCTACCCATTCATTCAAAGTCCACTTACCAAAAGTTCCATCTATCCTATGCAACAGAATTTGACAAAACATTACTAGATGAACTTAGACATAACTCAGGCCGAGTTCGGACCGAGTTCGGACCGATTTCGGTCATTTCAAATTCAAATGTTTGTTACCTCCAAATCTGCATGCAACATTCGTTTGCGAAATCTTTGCATCCGAACTCCACCCGAACTCTGCCCGAGTTCGTTTCTCAAAAACACCTATAAATAGAAGAGAAAATTTTCTTTTTAAATCACTCATCATTTCTTCTCTCTATCTATTCCTAAAGTGTTTTTCAGTATTCTAAAAGCTTTCATACTCCACCTATACATCTCTTAGCCAAAGCCAGTAATATCGATTCGATTTAGAGTTCTTTGGTTCTTAAAGTTGTAAAGAGGTCGTTCAAGTTCGGAAATCATCTCTGTTTTAGGAGCCGGTCGTGCGCTCGTCACCAAGTGCGGTGTTGTAAAGTTGGTCGTGCACTTGTCACCAAGCACGGTGTTGTAAAGAGACTGCAAACTCTCAATTAGCTTGTAAATAGTGGATTAACAGCAGGCAAGAGTACCTGCGACTGGATTAGTCCTCCAAGAGGGAAACTAGTATATATCGCGGTATTTACTGAGTTTGATTCTCTGATCTCTTGCTACATTTATTTATTTTCTCTTTATTCACTGCCATAGTTATATGTCTTTAATTTTTAAGTGGTGATTTATTCCGCTGCACTCGCACTCACTCTATTCACCCCCTCTAGAGGTGCTCAACGTCCTAGAATTGATATCAGAGAAGGTTATATTCTAATATAACAACCTCAGAGAGTTTATATGGCAGTCGTGAAATCAATATTCAACGGTGAAGGGCAATCCACAAATAGACTCCCACTATTTGATGGAACAAACTATATATACCGAAAAACACGTATTACATTCTTCTTAAAGTCTCTTGACTTTGATCTTTGGTCTATAGTTATTGACGGTTATAAGAAACCGTCACCTACAGTGGTTGATGGCGTACTTATAGACAAACTTCATGATAAATATACAGAGACAGAAAAAGCAAAGGCTAGTCTAGATGCACATGCCATCAACGCACTATTTTGTGCAATTGACAAGACAGAGTTCAATTGAGTTTCAACCTGTAAGACGTCTCATGAGATTTGGAAACTTATTGAGGTAACTCATGAAGGTACTTCCCAAGTGAATGAATCCAAAATCAGCAGACTAACACAGGAATATGAATCTTTCAAAATGAAACCCGGCGAGTCAATTACACAGATGTTCACTCGTTTCCTTGGTATTACTAATCCTTTGCAATCTCTTGGTAAGGATTACAGTAATCACAAGAAGATCAGAAAAGTGCTACGGGCTCTAACCAAGAACTGGAACCCAAAGACAACGACAATTATTGAAGGAAACGATCTCACCACCATGACTCTGGAAACACTTATGGGCAAGCTGATGACCCATGAGCTGGACCTACAAGAGTTTGAAGAAGCAATCCCAAAATAAAAAGAGAAAATTTGAGTGACACCCTACTTTTTTTATGCTTATTTAAGGTGCACCCCACAAGTTTACATGAATGTATGACACCCCCCCACTTTGGACTATTTCCGTCTAAAACGAACGGTCAACTCCGTTGACCAATTTTTTTTGACGAAAATACTCCCCTATCTGCTCTCTTCTTTCCCGCGTCAACTATTCGTCTCCCCCCTCCTCCGCCGTGCTCGGCCCCCCTCCACGGCGCCGCCGCACTCCCCCACCCTCCCCGACCTCGTCGCACCCCCCCTTCCGGCCATCACCACCACCACCATCACCAACATCATCACCATCATCATCATCACCACCACCATCCACCATCATCACCGCCCCTCCTCTCGCTCCGTCCCCCCTCCCGCTTCGCCCCCAGCCCCCACCGCCGCCGTCGCGCTCTGCTGCTGCTGCCCTAGCTGCCGCGCGCGCGCTGCTGCGGTGGCTGCTGCTGCTGCTGCGATGGCGGCGGTGGCGGTCGGGGCTAGGGGGTGGAGCGGGAGGGGGATGGGGCGGTGATGATGGTGGATAGTGGTGGTGATGATGATGATGGTGATGATGTTGGTGGTGGTGGTGATGGCCGGGGTGGTGCGACGAGGTCGGGGAGGGGGGATGCGGCGACGCCGTGGAGGGGGGCCGAGCACGGGGGGGGAGGGGGGGTCAGCCACTTGTGACGGAGAGGCAGGACACACAAAAGGAGACAAGGGCATTTTCGTCAAAAAAAATTTGACCGTTCGTTTTAGACGAAAATCGTCCAAAGTGGGGGGTGTCATACATTCATGTAAACTTGTGGGGTGCATCTTAAATAAGCGTAAAAAAAGTGGGGTGCCACTCGAATTTTCTCAAATAAAAATCTATCGCCTTCAAAGCTCAAGCCAGAAGGTCAACATGCAAAGATTCTGATGAATAATCATCCAGTGGTGATGAACAAGCCCTGCTAGTAAAGAATTTCAGAAAATTCTTAAAGTTTGAGAAATCAAACAGAAGGAAGAAAGATGTCCATGAAAGCAATGAAGAAGAAACAATCTGCTTTGGATGCAAGAAGTCAGGGTATATGAAGAAAGACTGCCCAACTCCAAAGAAAAGCAGTCCATATGATAGATCAAGATCAAGCCAAAGAACAACACCTGGTCAAAAGTATGCAAATACAAGTATCTGGCATGAAAGTGATGCTAGTGAATCAGAGGAAGAAGATAGACTCTGCAGCACTGCAAATGTCTGTCGTATGGCTTTCGATAAGGTATCCTCAAATCCTCTATATGATGACTTTACTTTCGATGAGCTAGAAAATGCCTTCAGCGAATTACTTGAAGAACACAGAAATGTGCTTGACAAGTATAAGCAATCTCGAAAAGAGGTCAAGGCATGCATAACCGAAGTATCTAGATTGTCAAATCTCGTTGAAGATATTAGAGAGACATCTACTACCGGTAACACAGATGCGATAGCCAAGCTTAAAGTAGACTATCAGAGGCTATCCTCAAAATTGAAAAGAAAGAAAGAGACTATGTCAAGATACAAGAGTTATATGACATAGAGAAGAAGAGGCACTTAGTCACAGAGCAAAGACTCATTGATATGACCGCTAAATATGAAGTCTTGTGCAGTTTCTAAAAAGTTAGAGATCAAGTTAGGTAAACAGGATATACCTGTGACACAGCCTAAAGTTAGTCCTAATGCTAAGCATACACCTAAGAGGGCTATACCATAGAAAGCACGTAAGAAACACGAATATCACCATGCTTTCACATATAGGTTTTCAAAGAAACCACATATGCATGTCAACACAAATTCAACGAACACGTTTTTAAAACATACTTGCACGTACTGTGGTACTCATGGGTACATATCACAGTATTGTCTAGTAAGAAAGCTTGTTGAAAATCACACACTGATTTGGAGACCTAAGACTAATCAACATGGACCCTTCAATAAATGGGTACCAAAGGATTCATCTACTTGTTTTGTAGGTAGACCCTCAACCCTCTCATGCTAAAAGCAAGTGGATCCTCGATAGCGGATGTTCGCGACACATGACTGGTAATGCATCTTTTTTCGCTACGCTATCGATGAAGAAAGAAGGATACGTCTCATTCGGAAACAACTTGAGAGGTGATATAATTGGAAATGACATTGTTGGTATATCTTCTTATCCTGTAATAAAAGATGTTTGTCTAGTTACGGAATTGAAACATAACTTACTGAGCATAAGTCACTTGGCAGATAATGGTTATGGCATCAATTTTGTAAACGATAAATGTACAATATATGATATGTCATATGGTAATCCCGTATATGAAGGGATTAGAGAAGACAATATTTATGTTTTCTTTCTAGAGAGTGTCACGACCCGCTACCCAAATTGTTGGGCCGGGCCGAGTCATGTCCAGCCTGCGTTTGGGATAAAACGCAGTAAGCTGTTCTAGAGATAACAAGATAAGACTAAATGTGCTAACAGTTCTATAAGTGAATAAAAGTCATAAATGCTCCAAACACAAAAGTTGTCTCATATAGTAAAATGTCCAAAGTACAAGTCTGAAATGTAAAACTGGATACATGTCCAGTTACAAAACACGTAGTCTAATACATGACTACTCTCAAAAGTCTAAAGCAAAAAGACAACTAGGCGAGGTTCCCCGCAGGAACATCCTCGTAAAGCAAAGCCGGGTCCTCGGCAGTATCTCCATAATATGAGTCGCAGAGTAACTCCTCCTCAGTAAGGACACCTACAACGTTATCCTGTCAGGACGGGAGCAAGTACTGATTCTAGCAAACTAGCATATGAAACATGGAAATGAACATAGAGGAATAACTGGAAATATGACATCACATAATCTATCATGGCAAGGACACATATGTCATAGAGACAGATGCATATGTAATGTTTAAAACTGTAGCAGGTACGTGATCGGTCAATAGATGTACAATGTGCTGGGGGCACATAATGAAATGTACTTCCGTACAAGTGAAACGGCGACAGATGTACATACGCACAAATCCGCTTTGAGATAAAGCCTACGACAAGGTATACATATAAAATGTCAACCTTGCTCGGTACATACGTACGGAGATGGGGGTATGATCACGTATGCTACTAACAGTTTTCCCATAACCCAGATTCTAATCATGTGAGAGATATATAAAGATTGTTCTAAGCATGGAAGTAACTGAAAGTACAACATGTGAATATCTAACTTGCTACCCCAAGGATCAGCATTTAACATGGTTGGATTAGCAGTTCATTTATGTAACAGTATGTAAAGTTTGTAGAAAGTACTTGCCTCTAGCAAAGCAAAGCAAAGCAAGCTGCGATAAAAGTGCTATAGATGTCTGGTAACTCGTCACTGTAAAAATAAATACATAAATTTAGTTTTTACACTAAGCTAAAACACTAGAACACTAATTGGTGCAACACGACTTGTGACTGGGAACCTAGCCAAAATGATAACTTTTGCCTAGGAGACCAATGTGGGGTGACACACTACTTTAACTAACTTTCTAGGGTCTTTACACTAGTGAGGGGTGAGGTTCAATACGGCTAAAACTCAAAATAGCACAAAAAGTTGCAAGTCGTAATTATTCAATAAATAAATCAAATGAACATTGTGTTCCAACAATTTTTGAAATAGACAAAAAGTTTAATTTTACATAAAATAAAGTACCAAAATGATCCTTGTTAATTATAGAAATTTATTATAATTTTTCTAGAATTTATTAACCAGTACAAGTATTTTATAAAAAATTAGTTTTCCAAAGTACACAGAAAATAAGTTCTGGTTTCATATGTCAAAATAGTGGCAAAACTGCAAATTAAATACTGTAAAAATTATACTAAATTAGCTAAATTAACATAGTATCTAAATACTATTTTTTCAGAATTTTAACAGCAATTAAAGTATTTTTAGAAATTCAAAAACAGTATTGCACACAATCTGAAATTAAATAATTAATTATCTGCGTATTTTGTCCATGTACATAGTTTGAACCAAAGCTCAAATACAGGACCCAAGGCCATGAATCAAGTCCAATATGACGTGTACAGGTCTTGAATGTGTGAAAATACATTTGGGCCCAAAAACCCATGCTAGGCTTGGACACCAAATGGTTGCAGTAATTTAAATATACAAAAATACCAATACATGATAAATACTAATATTTTAATAAGGCAAAATTATACATAATGGATATATACATACATATATTAAAAGTACATATATATAAGAAAATACTTTAATTATAAAGTGTATATATATATACAAATATTGTATACATATCTATAATAGTATATATATAATAATATATATACACATGAAAATATATACATATATATACATATATGTACATAAATACAAATATATATATAAAAATTTACTAAATAAAATATATATATATATATATATATATATATATATATATATATATATATATATATATATATATATTTTATAACAAATATATATATACATATATAAATAATATATATATATATATATATATATATATATGTATATATATATATATATATATATATATATATATTTTATATATATTTTATATATATATATATATATATATATATATATATATATATATATATATATATATATATATATATATATATATATAAATAATATAACAAAAGAAAAGAAAAGAAAAAGAAAAAGAAACAAAAAACAGACAGAGGGCTCGAACTCGGCCCTCTGTTTGAAGGGTGAAATCTTAGAGCCCCACCCGCTGGCCAGTGGGCCTGAGCGGGCTTGCTGTTAGGGTGGGGCTTGGGTTAAAAATAAAGAGTTCATTTAGTTAATGGTTTTTAACCCGTTAAAGAAACAAATCCGACCCATTATGCTATACCGTGTCCTGACAGTTAGGGACACGGCTAATGAAACACGACACAGAGTCTTGTGTCTACACTCAGCACGACACGCACGAATTGATTCGGCCGTGTCCAAGCTTACCCATAGATTGCCCGTGTCCTGGCGAGTCATCCACGTGAATTCGAGACACAAATACGACACAGAGATAGCACTGACACGTACGTGTCCGAAGTCGGGTTGCTGTCGGGGGTGGCGACTGGGCGGAGGAGACGTCGTGGTCGGGGCGCTCGGGTGGCGCTGCGGTCGTCTCGTCGAGGCGAACCGAATGGCGGTGGTTGGGGGCGGTGGCGACTGCTGTGGAGTTGGCGGTGGGGTATCGTCGGAACTAGGGTTCAGGCGAGGTAAAGTGGGGAAGACGGGGGCTGTGGTCGACTGTGAGGGGTCGGGGAGAGTGGTGGTTTGGTCGGGGAGAGTGCGGGGATTTTTATAGGTAGGTTAAGGCGGTCCTAGGTCGGTCGGGCGGCCGGAAATGGCGGGGGCAGGCTGTCACGCCCCGCTTCCGTAGGAGCGATCGTCCTCGCTAAGACGTGATGCCGCACGAGCCTAGATTGCGCTCGTGCAAGGTGGGTTCCATAACGGCCGATTACAGCGGCTGCGACGGGGTCGTCGCACAGAAGTCCCAAGTAGAGACATTGAACACGCAGCAGAAAATTTAGAACGAAACACAAGTTATTTAAAAGAAGCTCTTTTATTGATATCGAAACAACGGTTACATTGGGGGCGCAAGGCCGAGATTACAATCACTCAAATACACTCGTCTCACATTACAAATCACTCTGCTCTCTCATTTCTCGAATTCAATGCTTGAGCCAGCGGAAGCTTCGGAAGGCGATGTCTATACATTATGTCCCGTATAAGTCTTCGATTCCATGCGGCCGCACGCTTCGAATCGCCAAGGAACTCCGTGCCTCGACGCATCCAAGCGAGCTCCGCGCCACGAGCTTCTACCTGTGCCTGCACATAAACACTGTGTGGGTGTCAGTACTCAACTGTACTGGTGGAGTGAGCTCCTCGCCCACCCATACAAAACCAACACGTTTATTTTACTTTGTGCAATACAAGCCCCTTTACGATTGTCTTTCTAGTCTTGCCTTAGGATCAATTTTAGGACCGACGCTCGGCCTATTTAGTGTCTTTAGACCATCTCCGTGTCTTGCACTAATAACGTACCCATACTTTGCCTCTAGACCTTTCTCGTGCTCATACTTGTCTTTCGTACCATACTCTTGGACGTAACGACTAGGTCGTGTCAAATACTTGCCCGTGCCTCAAACATCTAGGCCGTGCCTCGCAGCGTAACCTGACTTATCCAGACTCGCCTTACGGCCCTTCTCGACTTAACGCGCAACGACTAACCAAACTTGTGGAACCAGTGTTGAGAACTCAAGTACGATGCCATATCTCGTGCCGAAGCACGTGTCTTTACGTATAGCCGAATCGTAGGCTTTATAATACCTTGGGTACAACCGAGCACACATTTCACTATTCAACGCATACCGCGCTTACACTTCCTTTGTTATGACCGACATCGTGCATGCGGATTCGCCGCTTAGCACGCCAATTATTTATATGAAAGGCCACTGGCATGACAAGCCATCGCGGACATAGCTCGGGTAGGCGGCGGGTCCTTCAGTGCAGGTAGCGAGCCCCGTTGAAAGCCCCCGACTACCCACGCAATAAAAGCATGCGCTGCTATAACGTCTACCCCCTAGGATGACTGGGTCCGGTGCCCCGGCGTATAACCAGTCTAGGCAGAAATCCTTGTCGACAAGGTGTCCAATGACCACGAACCTACGAGACATCTAGACTCACGTAAATGCATGGCCTAATTTGTTGGTACGAATGGAACTATACTTAACAACTCGTACTCTGAACCACCCTTGTATTACGTGCATCGGGACCGCGAGACTCCCAACCGAGGGACCGCCTCGAACTTCTTTACGTGGATAGGAACGCGAGACTCCCAACCGAGGGACCGCCTCGAACTTAACGTGGAGACCGTGGCTAACTTTACATCGTGCCAATCGTGGCTCGTGCCTTTAACTGACTTCCGTCCTACGCAACGCTATCACCCAAGTCATATGTTACATGACGGCCCATGAGATCGTGGGACTATTTGACTTGACAACCGCAGAAAGAACGGGACGGCACTTGGAATGACTTAGGTCGATCGGCATAACTTTGCCTAACTTACTCAAACCTACAACTTAACCCGAGGGACGAGCCAAGGCTATGCCAAGCCTTGCACAGTGGAAACGGACATGCTTTATCGAGCATTTACGCGGGCAACGCCTATGACTTAGGCTAACTCATCGTTTGTGTCGAATACCAACTTTTCCTTCTCCCAAGCCGCGGGACGAAGGATCGAGTGTCATTTTCAAAGCACGCTGAGCACCAACTCTAATCAGACCGTGGGACGTTTTCCATGTTCTAAACTCGATTCGATCCTTTCGGGATAATTTCTTTTAGCTATGTGGATTCGTCTCTTTTATTATTAAGCCTACTTGTGCAAGTTGAAAACACACGAATTATTAAGTGAAGGCTGAGATGAGGCAAGTTCACCGAAACTACCCCACCTGAGCGATGTCTTCGAGTCGCCGTTGCAAGGCTAAGTCCGAACGTCGTCGGCATTTCGATTCCTCCGATTGACTTCGCGGGACGGGGCACTACACCGTACACCACTCAGAACAAGTCTCGTCCTCGAGACTTTCCTGAAGGCAAACCATCCTACCATTTCTATGGCCAAGACTTAATCGTATACATTCCGTCTACGCGTTTCTTCGATTTCGAGCCACGCTCGTGCTATCGCTAACTTGGTCGTAAGGCATACTAACCGATCAACCAACATTCGAATTCGTTTCAAATCAATGATCGCATTACCATCAACATTTCTTCGAAACTCACGATTTCAAAGTCTTCGACATTTTCCCGTTCCTCAAGTCTCACTTGATTCAACGTATCACTTAGTTGGATCGTGCACATATTCCAGGCGTCCCCAAAATACATGCATTTCAGCCAAGCCTCGTGATAGAGAATCCGCCATCACCACTCGAGTCGGATCGTACACATATTCGGGCATCCCTGATATACGTGCATGTCAACCGAGCCTCATGAGTGGTGCCTCCTCTATTTCCTATCGTTTCGTACTCGGACGTCTGCCTAACCGCTAGGCTATGTCTTTCGTCAGTACTGGAATCATAGTTCCCAAACAGCGATATCAACACTGACCCCATCCTAAGGTCAAACCAAATCGATGGTACGGGATTTTCTACCCAGGCTCGCATCACTCCGATTTCTAAACATCGAGCATCGGTTTCCTACGCACATTCTAATATCCGTCGCAGGGGGTCCGAGTCGTTTAGTAAAACCATCATACAATAACTCACGTTCTAACCAATCCTACGACATGAACATATCGTTCGTTTATCAAACCGTTTCGCATAGTCTATCTCTTCGAACACGTTCGACATAATCCGCCTATCAATCTTTTCAAGTCAAGCACGCTACGACACGATTCATCACAAAACCATAATTCATATTTCACGTTTCCGAAATCATCTATTCCAATTCACGTAATCGATCACAAGGTCGTCTGACTTAACAATATGTTGTGCTCCGATCTCACGCGAGACACATTATCCACGGTGGGCATGAAATCACCATGCAACGCTCCCGCGGAATAATCATTCTCATCGGGCGTAACACTTGTTTTGGGTCTAGACTAAATCATTCTCGATGCGCGGATTGGACCTACACAATCCTCAAGTTTTATTCGAATATAATCGCAAGTCCTAACATCCTCGAATTTGCCTTCGCATCAAACCGACAAGTCGGGACAATCAAAGTTGCCGCATCCTGATTTTTCCGAGTTTGATCATTCCCGCGACATGAATCACCATGTCAGCGCTCATGCGGAACGATCATCCCAAATCCGACGCAACGCATGTGCGAGGCTAGAGTTGCGCTCGCACAAGACAAGAATGTCGACGCTGTGGTTATCCCCGTAATCATCAAGATACGATCACTTTCATCCAACATTCGCCTCAACCAAAGTCCTAAGTATTGCATCCATTTGGAACGATAACACTTGCGCGATCGTCATTCACCGTGTCAGATTACCCTCGAGTTATCGCATATCGTCTTTGATACGCCTAAATACTATCGACGATACGCGTAACCTGACGATCTTCCTTTGCAATGAACTTCGAGTCGTACGAATGATGCTATCGTCCGACTGGATAATCTTCTCGACTCGTTCACCACATTAATTTCGACAAATCCAAATTCACGTATCGTTCATCCGTCTATCTTAAGTCATCGACCAACGTATTTCCTCAATTCGTAATATCCCTTGCTAACTCAAACCATCGAGCACATCGATTTCAATCCTCAGAGTCATTCGCGTAACTTTAAAATCGAACATTTCATGCACGCTACCTACCCGTCGTGTTAACTTTTCGTATACGATCCGTATCAATTTCCTCGATTCGATTTCACTTACTCAATCGTTTTTGCGTTTCATACTCGTGCAATCCTCAATCTTTCGCTAGTATGATTTCCAAGACGGACCATACACCACTCGGAATTCGAGTCATCCAATCTAGTCCAAATCACGTTCGCGTTATTCGCTAAGACATGTTTCGGATTCGTTCGATGAATCCCTAGCGTAATTGTTCACGTCGCATCGACGCACTAAGTCGTTCGCACTATTCCTCAAAATCCAGAATAATCCTCCGTGTACGCCTAAGCGTTATTCTGATAACGTTCCTCGTTCCCGACCGAGCGATACTTGATATCGCTCGCAACTCGATTGCACCAAAAGGTCGAGGTGCGCGGTAATCGGCACAACTTAGCCAAAGGCTGTGTGCATGGCCATCCCGTATGGACTATACTCCGACTCTGTGCGCTCATTTGCTCATGTAGGACTCGTTAGGCACGCACACGACTTGCTAACTTTTGCACGCATTTTCTATCAACTCAAGGTCGGCACCGTTCGGCCCAAAGGCCATTACCTATCGATGCGTTCGATTGGACGCTTTGTACGAGCTTTTGAAAATATTAGACTTATTGTATGGACATGCCGAGGGACGTTTGAGAGAGAGCGCACCAGGATATCACGTTGCGGAAGCACAATTCAGAGTTTGCGGAACAACGGAGTTAAAGAATTCAATCGGCGGTCCAAGGACGTTAAGCCGTGCTCTGATACCATTATGTCAAGCCCCGCTCCCGTAGGAGCGATCGTCCTCGCTAAGGCGTGATGCCGCACGAGCCTAGATTGCGCTCGTGCAAGGCGGGTTCCATAACGGCCGATTACAGCGGCTGCGATGGGGTCGTCGCACAGAAGTCCCAAGTAGAGACATTGAACACGAAGCGGAAAATTTAGAACGAAACACAAGTTATTCAAAAGAAGCTCTTTTATTGATATCGAAACAACGGTTACATTGGGGGCGCAAGGCCGAGATTACAATCACTCAAATACACTCGTCTCATATTACAAATCACTCTGCTCTCTCTCATTTCTCGAATTCAATGCTTGAGCCAGCGGAGGCTTCGGAAGGCGATGTCTATACATTATGTCCCGTATAAGTCTTCGATTCCATGCGGCCGCACGCTTCGAATCGCCAAGGAACTCCGTGCCTCGACGCATCCAACGAGCTCCGCGCCACGAGCTTCTACCTGTGCCTGCACATAAACACTGTGTGGGTGTCAGTACTCAACTGTACTGTGGAGTGAGCTCCTCGTCCACCCATACAAAACCAACACGTTTATTTTACTTTGTGCAATACAAGCCCCTTTACGATTGTCTTTCTAGTCTTGTCTTAGGATCGATTTTAGGACCGACGCTCGGCCTATTTAGTGTCTTTAGACCATCTCTGTGTCTTGCACTAATAACGTACCCATACTTTGCCTCTAGACCTTTCTCGTGCTTGCATTGTCAACGTACCGACTCATACTTGTCTTTCGTACCATAC
>JANAVB010035382.1:0-64519 GCA_029216955.1 Iris pallida
TTGCACCAGACTGTGGCAGATGCTTTGACCAGAGGCGGTCACCCAGGGAACAATGCGGCCAACAGCTTCAAGCGCTTGAACCCTCCTTTCTTCCGACGGCAGCGAAGATGAGATTGCCGGGGACGCTTGGCTTCAGGATATCGAGGTGATTCTGGAAGCAGCTAGGACACCTGAAAATGAGAAGGTGGCAGTGGTATGCCTGCAGTTGTTGGACTTAGCTCGTAGTTGGTGGGCAGCGCAAGCCATGGGTTTTGTGGCACCCATTGCTTGGGCAGTGTTTAGAGAGAGATTCCAGATGAAGTATTTTGATGCTGTGGCTCGATACGACCTGCACACCAGATTTACCAACTTGAAGCAAGGAGGCAGAACGGTCGATGGCTATGCGACTGAGTTTTCTAGACTCAGTAGGTTTGCCCCCACCTTAGTGGCGACCGAGTTTGATAGGGCCCAGCGGTTCCAGCAGGGACTGCATTTGGAGATCTTGTTGGCAGTCGAGCAGTTTGAGCACCAGACGTTCGATGCGGTTTTGAGAGCCGCTAGGAGGCATGAGTACACCTCCCAGAGGATCGTAGATAGGGCCGGAGGTAGGAAGCGGTCCCACAGTCAGATGTACCAATCGTCAGCTCCAGCCCCGGCAGCTAGAGGATTGACCATTAGAACTCCGAGGCGGGCGGCCTCAGTAACGTCGGTTCAGTATTCGACCCCGACGTACCCGCAGCAGCAGAAGCAGAAGCAGACTTCCGCGATGGGATGTTCATATTACGGGAAGCCAGGGCATGTGGTGGCAGATTGTCGCAGGGCACAGGGATTGTGCCTGGCTTGTGGAGCAGCAGATCATAGGATAGGGGCTTGCCCAAATAGGGGTGGTTCGTCAGCATCCAACCTTTCTAGCTCTTCGG
This sequence comes from Iris pallida, assembly GCA_029216955.1. Classification (NCBI taxonomy): domain Eukaryota; kingdom Viridiplantae; phylum Streptophyta; class Magnoliopsida; order Asparagales; family Iridaceae; genus Iris; species Iris pallida. Next base: position 900 of record JANAVB010035382.1, read on the forward strand.
TGAGAGGACCGACCCCAGCACCAGTTCAGCAGCAGCAGTATCAGCCTTCGAGGCCCTTGCCGCCTCAGTCTCAGGCATTCCAGCAACAACACCCCCAGCAGTATGCACAAGCCCAAGACTCAGAGTAGGCAGAGAGGTTTCCAGCAGAGGGGACCCGCAGCTAGAGGTCAGGCCATGATGATGGCTATGGAAGAAGAAGTTGCACCAGGTGAGGTTGTGGCAGGTACTATTCTCGTCAACTCCCTTCCAGCTTCGGTATTGTTTGATTCTGGTGCATCGCATTCATTCATGTCTGCACGATTCGCGACACGGATAGGATTGGAGCCCGAGTCATTATCAGTGAGGCTCAATATACTTACTGGTAATGGTCTTGTGGGAGTAGATCGAGTATTTTCCTCGTGTCAGATCGTAGTTAGCGGTAGGGAGTTCCCCGCTAGATTCATAGAGTTTCCTATGGCAGACTATGATGTAGTCCTAGGCATGGATTGGTTGGGGAACCAGTATGCTAGGATAGACTGCCATATTGGCAGAGTTATATTTAGTATCCCCGGCGAGCCAGAGTTTTCGTTTTCTAGAGGCGCAGTAGAGCCATCTTCCCCAGCATTACGGATGGCAGTAGCAGCAGTGCAGTTACCCGGGATAGTTTGAAGAGTTTCCAGATGTCTTTCCAGAGGAGCTTCCAGGGATGCCGCCAGAGCGGAAGATTGAGTTCACTATAGACTTGATTCCCGAGGCAGCACCAGTATCAGAGCGAGTCTACAGGATGGCGCCCTCAGAGTTGGAGATTTTGTACAAGATGATTGAAGAACTTAGGACCAAGGGATTCATCCGTGCTAGTGGATCGCCTTGGGGAGCCCCGATGTTTCTTGTGAAAAAGAAGGATGGTACGTCCAGGCTATGTGTTGATTATCGTACCTTGAATTCGGTGACAATCAAGAACAGATACCCTCTTCCGAGGATAGATAACTTGTTTGATCAGCTCAGAGGGGCTTCAGTGTTCTCGAAGATCGATTTGTGGTCGGGATACCACCAGATCAGAGTCAGAGAGTAGGACATCCCGAAGACAGCATTCAGATCGAGATATGGACATTGGGAGTTCCATGTTATGCCCTTTGGAGCGACCAATGCGCCGACCGTATTCATGGACCTCATGAATCACATTTTCATGCCTTACTTGGATCAGTTTGTGATAGTGTTCCTTGATGACATCCTGGTCTACAGCAAGAGTGAAGCAGAGCATGAGCAGCATCTCAGAGTCGTCCTTCAGACGCTTCGGGAGCATCAGTTGTACGCCAAGTTCAGTAAATACGAGTTCTGGCTTGATCGCATTTCGTACTTGGGTCACATCATTACCCGAGGAGGAGTGGAAGTGGATCTCCAGAAGATTGTGGCTATCGAGTCATGGCCGGTACCCAGCTCAGTGGCAGAGGTTCGCAGCTTTCTTGGATTGGCCGGCTACTACCGGCGGTTCGTTTCAGATTTCGCAAGGATTTCAGCACCGATGACCCAGTTGACACGCAAAGATGTGCCGTTCGTTTGGACAACAGAGTGTCAGGAATCATTTGAGAAATTGAAGCGGGGTTTGATAACGGCTCCCATTCTCACCCTTCCAGATGGGACCGGAGGATTCACAGTTTATTGCGACGCTTCAGGCAGAGGATTGGGGTGTGTCTTGATGCAGCATGGGAAGGTAATATCTTATGTGTCACGCCAATTTTGTGATCATGAGAAGAATTACCCGACCCACGACTTAGAATTGGCGGCGGTAGTGTTTGCCTTGAAGTTGTGGAGACACTACTTGTACGAAGATAGAGTGGAGATCTTTACTGATCATAAGAGCCTGAAGTATGTTTTCACCCAGAAGGACCTTAATATGCGGCAGAGAAGATGACTCGAGCTATTGGTGGATTATGATGTGGATTTGCAGTATCATCCCGGAAAGGCCAACGTTGTAGCAGATGCATTGAGCAGGAGAGCCGGAGTTTATCTGCTGACAGTGCAACCAGAATTATTGGCAGATCTTCAGAAGATGGGAATTGAAGTGGTTCTTCCTACCAGTGTGGCATTGATGGCCAGTCTACAGGTTCAGTCCAGCATAGTTGAGAGGATTCGGATGGCGCAGTCAGCAGATTCTAAGCTTCAACGGCTCAGAGCAGAGTGTGAGGCAGGAAGAATGCCAGAGTTATGTATTCATGAGGATGGTACACTTCGGTACGACACTCATCTTTGTGTACCCAGTGGAGATCAGACAGGAAGTCATGGCAGAAGCTCACAGTTTGCAGTATTCTATTCATCCCGGTGGCACGAAGATGTACCGTGATATCCGTCAGCACTTCTGGTGGAAAGGCATAAAGAGGGAGATAGCCCAGTTTGTCTCTCGGTGTTTGGTCTGCCAGCAGGTTAAAGCTGAACATCAGAGGCCCGCTGGACTTCTTCAGCCTTTGCCAATTCCATAATGGAAGTGGGAGCATGTGACCATAGATTTTTTTACTGGATTGCCTAGATCCCCAGCTGGTCAAGATGCTATTTGGGTTATAGTTGACAGGCTCACGAAGGTGGCTCATTTTCTCCCCTTCAGAGTTGGGCAGTCAATGGCTCAGTTGGCAGAGATGTACCTCAGACAGATTGTCAGGCTTCACGGTGTGCCCGTTAGTATCACCTCGGACCGAAATTCAAGGTTCACGTCGCACTTTTGGCGCAGCCTGCAAGAGAGTTTGGGAACTCGTCTCCAGTTCAGTTCAGCATATGATCCACAGACAGATGGCCAGTCAGAGCGCACTATCCAGACTCTTGAAGACATGCTGAGATCTTGTACGCTCGACTTTGGTGGTTCGTGGGAAGATCACCTGCATCTTGTGAAATTTTCGTACAACAATAGTTTCCAGGCCAGCATCCAGATGGCTCCGTTCGAGGCTCTGTATAGTAGGAAGTGCAGATCCCCGCTAGCATGGATGTCGGAGAGAGGCAGCTGCTTGGTCCAGTGATGATTGCCCAGACAGTTGAAGTGGTCAGAAGGATCAGAGATCGTCTTCGAGTTGCCCAAGATTGCCAGCGGCATTGGGCCGATGCTCATCGACGTCCCTTGGAGTTTGCTATCGGCGACCATGTATTCCTTAGGATCTCGCCTAACCGCGGCGTCATTCGCTTTGGCATGCGGGGAAAGCTTAGTCCTAGGTATATAGGATCGTTCGATATCCTGGATCGAGAAGGAGATGTTTTCTATCGTCTTGCTCTTCCGTCGTCGCTAAGTGAGGTGCATGATGTATTCCATGTGTCCCAATTACGACGGTACGTCCCGGACCCGAGCCACATCCTAGACCATTCGGAACTGGTTGTTGGTACCAACCTTTCGTATGAGGAGAGGCCCGTGTCTATATTGGATCGGAGAGAGAAGATACTCAAGAACAAGACTATTAGTTTAGTCCGTGTTGCTTGGGGTCATCACTCTCTAGGTGAGTCAACGTGGGAGCGTGAGGATAATATCCGATCGCGATATCCCTACCTGTTTGACTCGTAAGGTATAATGTCTTCCTTATGCCTTATATTTTTCCATCCCTTGCTTGCATGTATGGTTGTCTGATTGCTTGCCTGGTTATAGCTTGCATGTGATTAATATAGCTTGTCCTTGTGTCTCTCTAGCCTCTTAATTAATTTCGAGGACGAAATTCTTTTAAGGTGGGTAGAGTTGTAACACCCATATTCTGAATACGTATTTTGTCAAGCTTGCATGTATTTCAGACCTGTATTTATTTTCTCAGATTTTGGCATGTACTTGTAATTGGCTTGACTTGCAGATTTTGGTTCTCGTAATTGGGTTTTACCTGGCTTGGTTTATTTTGTGGAGGAAATTGGTTTGATTCGGTTTGGTTTAACATGCATTGGAACACCTTAGCCTATGCTCCACCCTCAACACACCACAACCACCCTCATTTAATCTCCACCAACCTTTCTCTCTCCTCTTTATTCTCTCATTTATTTCTCCATCTTCTTCTTCTTCCTTCCTCTACACAACACCAAACACCATAGGCAAGTGCACCTTGCCACCACATGAAAACTACATTTTATTTGTTCATTAGCTAGATTAGGCCATGGTGATCAACATTAGTGCTTGACATTTTGTGATTTGGGGTCTCCATTGTCTAGATCTAGGTTTTTACTATTTTTGGATTTACATGGTTTTGATCTATTTTGGTTGTGTTTTGTGGATTTTGATGCTTCCATGTGGAAGAGAATTCAATTTTACTCAAGTTAGAACCTTGAAAATCTAGATTTGGCTTTGATTTGACAAAGATATAAAATTTGAATTCTTGGTGTTCTTCTCGGCCTGGAGTAGCAGGCTGCAGCCTGTGCTCTTTAGCGCAGTGCTGGACTGCGCATCCTCCTCTCGGCCTGCGCTCTTTAGCGCAGCACCGACCGTGCAGCTTGTCTCATGGTGAACAGTGCTCAGCCCCATGCGCCAACCATTCATGCGCACTTCACCCCTACGCAGTTCACTCCTACGCAGTCTGCTCATGCGCAATCTAACCCTGCGCGTTTGGACCCTGCGCCATCCATTCCTGCGCCAACCACCCCTGGCGCACTTGACTCCTGCGCAACCCGACCCCAGGGACCCTTGCGCAATCTGTCCAATCATGGAGATTTGGTTTTATTTTTCCTTAAGCTTGGCTCTTCTATAGCCCTGTATATTGATATTTTATTAGATATTTTATGCCCATTTTATCCTTACGCCTTTTGTCATGAACTTGATTTTACTTAATATGTTTGGAATGACTATTGTACATGGCATGGTATGACAAGGAACTAGCATAACACGACAGTGACCCGTAGTGGTGCACTCCTGACATGACCAACCTGACATGATAGTGGCCCGTCGTGGCGCACTCCTGACAAGTACCCTGACATGATTTATCTTGATGCTGTTGCGACGGCTAACTTGACTCGTATAATCATCTTGACACCGTGGGTGTTCCTGCTTGCTTGCTTGTACAATCCACCTGTCTTGTCTTGCATCATATCTAGTACGTGACTCCCTGGTTCCCACGGTCAGGGATTTACACTAATTCTGGATTAGGCTAATGATTAGATCAAACTATAGTTCATGAAGAATTTCCAGTCACAGGCAATCTCGTTATCTGGGCACTCTTAATTGGACTTGTAGCTTGCCGACGAGTAGAGCATATTTCCAGCGCACTGTCATGTGTTGCACCCTCTAAGTCACCTAAGGGTATATCGTCTCCTGGGCGATGTACCCAACCATACTCTCAACCCGCGGAAGGATAACTGGATGGTCAGGGCTTGGGACTGGGAAATTCTTATTGCATCTTGTTAGTAATTAGGCTTATGACAACCCTAGTTAGTTAAAGTAGTAAGTCGTAGTAATTGCTTGGCCGCTTATGAATGGATGATGTCTAGCCCTGTCTAAGTCTTATCTAGTCCCTGTACCTGGTACTCCTGAACATGATTGTTTTACTTGCTTTAACAATAATTGGGTAGAGACAAGGAGCTATTCAGGCGAAGGGTTACAACCCCGGTCCTTGTTTGGTTTACGGGTTGTAACCTGGCTCCCAGAATGGTTCCACGTCCCTAGTCGTTTATTGTCCTGACGTGCTCTTTATTACTTGTACTTTTCTTCCATTTTCTTATGTTCTGATATGCTGGCTTTTGTTCTTATTTCGTGGCCTCCTTTACGGCACATGCACTTTCTGGGGTTTGACCCAGCTGGTTTTGTGTGGCCAGATTTTGGAGCAGCTCCCGAAGATCTACCGAACCTCCCGCCCGATGGTGGCGACTAGAAGAAACCCGAGCTACGAGTGGGTTTTCTGTTTTGTTTCGCTCACTCTATTGTAAAGTTAATTCTTTTTAGGCGTTTAGCCGACGCACCTGTTAGCTCGATGCACTTTACTTACTGTCTGCCTACGGGCTGTAAACATAATTGACGAATCCTAGGGTTGATCATGTATGACTAAACTCTTGCTAGTCCTCACATTTTGTACGACCAGCTTCATGATCAGCTGATATATAATATTTGGGACGCCTTTTATTATATTTGGTGGTCAAACATCTTGTGATTATATTACTTGCTTGTGATTGAGACAATAGGTTGACCATAAGAGACCGTTGGCTTGTAGTAAACCCTCATATCTAGACAGTCATGACCGTATAGTTGAGATGTATTCTATTTCAATATACATAGCTGGCTATGTACGCCCCCACTCTCCAGTATTCTGGTTCTGGGGCGTGACATGATTAATCTTCGGCATTGGCTGTTTGCGTTTCATAGAAACTGGTCTATTGAGATAAATCCTTAGATCAGTAAATTCACCCCCAGGGTTTTCTGTCTGAGACACCTGTAATTTTCTCTGTTTTGAGCGGGATAGAGAGTTGGAAGATCTTGGAATTCTGCTACCGGAGTAGGCAGAATACCTCTTTGATCAGTACACTTTTCTTTGGCAGGAAGAGAAGAACTCTTGTTTGAGAGAGTCTTTGTACTGATTCAGATTGATCTTCTACGGTAAAAACCGAGGAAGACTGAGAAAAGACCAAAGGACCTTTCTCTTGTTTTGTGAAGAAGGGTTGGCTAAAGAGCGTTTCCCTCTGTTGTCTTCCAAGTCGTGGAACGAGGAAGTTTAAGAAAAGACCAACGGGCTTTTTCTTTTATTCTGAGGAGGAGGAGGAATAGTCAACAAACTACCCTCAGTAGATTGCGCTGGAGCAACAGAGTGATTGGGAAGAGAAGCTGAGTCTTTCCCTTGCTGTAAGAAGAAGGGAGATTAGCCAAAGGGCTGTCCCTCTTAGACTGCGCTGGCACAGTTTGCGCAGGGGTTGAAGTGGCAGTAGGCACATTGGCTGGTTGCACGTGAGAAGCTTTGACAAATGGCCTTTTGGCCACAGATACTGTGACTTGCGCAGCAGAAGTTATGGCTTCAGAGTGCTTGAGTTGCATTCTGGCTGATGGAATGGTAGATTGCGTATGTAGAGTTACAGCCAACTGCGCTAAGGGAAGAGGAGTCTTGTACTTTGCAGAGCAGCATAGGAAGTGGTTTGTGTAGTGGCAAGAGGAGCAGTATACTGCACATGGGCAGTAGAGGCAGCAGACTGCACAACAGTTTTGGAAGCAGAGACAGCAGACTGCGCAGCAGTCTTAGCAGCAGAGGCAGTAGACTGCGTAGCAGTCTTGGGGACCCACACTGGATGAACCTTGCTCGTGCCAGAAGTTGTTGCAGTGCGATGGGTGGTCCTGGAGTTGATCATCGCCTCGTAGACCGTCTGGTTGACCTTTACAACCAGCGTCTTCTGCGTCTTTCCAATAGACGCCACGGCACATTGAGTTGTCATTCCTCGTCGAGGAGAAAGTCGTCCCCAGCAGAGTCGCCATTTTGTTTGCAAAAACAAAAGTGTTCTTTATTTCACAAACTTTGTAAGAAGATTACAATAGAATTCTGGAAATACAACTATAGGAATCTGATCTGAAGACGATCGCTTTATCCCTTGGACGATGTGAACTTTAAACAGTAGCCTCTGAAGTTGAAGGCAGTAGCCTCTGAAGAATGCAGCAGCACTTGGGCAAGAACTCCTGATCTCTGGTAATGATCTGATTTTTCTGATTATTTCTGATCCCCCCTATGAAGGACTTGAAACTCTATTTATAGAGTTATGGAAATAACTAATTATTAGTTATTCCGGATTGCGCAGGATGGATTGCGCAGACATTGGACTGCGCAAGCAGCAACTGCGCTGGCAGTTACTCGATCGTGGGCCAACTGTATGAGACACGTGGCATTCTTTGATTGAAATGCGCTTGGTCGTGTACAGACGGTTGCCACGTGGTGAACAATTGATGGCATGTATGCCACGTACAAAATGTCAGTTGTCTTGATGGACTGCGCCACATGAACTGCGCTGGCTTCAGACTGCGCTGGGATTGAACTGCGCTGCAAGGAATCTGGCAGACTGTGCTTCTATTGGGCTAGTAGCTTGTACTGTCTGTATAGCTGTCCTCGAGCGCTGTGATGCACGAGAAACGAATAGTTTCCTCGTTCTTCGGGCTGTCAGCTGTCAGAAGATCTGATTTTCTATCAGATAATAATGACGCGGCCACGTCTGCTAGCGCGCTTGGATGGGTGCACAGTTCAGCTTGCGCAGTTGAGTTGTTGCGCAATCTGTCTCCTGCGAGTTCATTTGAAGGTTGTACAATTTGATTCATTGCTTTTTTGATGGGTGCAACTTGATTTTTAGGACCTACACCCTCATCCCACAGGCTGAGCCTCAACCGAGCACAGGAAACCCGAGCTGCTTCCGAACTTCCTCATATACGAACAATCAAAGGAGGAAAACCCTAAATCTATCCAACCTACTCGCTGCCACACGACCCCCTACACTGGGCGACCACTCCGGCACCTGTACGCTGGAGAACGATGACGGCGTTCGCGGAATCCGCCGGCCGAAACCAGATCGCGCGCACGCGTGCGAACATAAACAACAGAGCATAGGCAGCCAGGTAACCCACTTTGAAATTCGATTTTCCATTCTAGAGCCAACCGTTTTACGATTCGTTTTCTCCAGTAGAGGGCCTAGTTAACCAACTGCAAACCCCTTCAACTCGATAAAATTCTCCTGTACTGTAGGTTCTGCAAGGCTTCACCAAAATCACCGAAAAACCATATAGGAACTGTAACAATTTCAGTTTCAATGACCCGAATTAGAAGGCAGTTCGTGGCCAACCTATTAACAGATCTCGAAAACTATTTAATGACAATCCTAGACAACCTATAGGGCTTCGAATCCCTTTTTGTAGAACCAGATTTCATTGACTGTGCGTCGAGAAATCGAATCCCGAAGTTTGACAAAAACCTGTTTTAAAATAAATAAAATTCTTCGACACGACGTGCGTCCCGCCAATCCAGGAGGCGTGGTCACGAACCGAAAGAATCGAAAGGTGCGTAATGGCTTCGTGGTCGTGTGGGCTTTGACGGAATTCAAATTGGTCGCGTGTGTGCGACAAATTTGATGCGTATCCATCGAAATTCACCGTATCTGCATCTGTGCAAATTTCCCAATTACTTCGTACACGTTCGTCAGATCGAGACAAACATGTACCAACAGGACCGTATCATTTTCTGGTCCTGTATGCCATGTTTGGTCCGATTCTGAGACAGTTGATCGGATCACCGTTTTGCGGCCCTACGATCCGACTCAACGGACGATTTTGTGCACGGCCCACCAAATCCACAATTGGACATATGGTTGGGTTCGTATCGGAAAGCCGGACCTGTTGACATATAGTTTTACGACTTTAGAGACCATTGACTCTGACACAATTTTCGGTGCAAAGCGGGTCCAATGACGGACATCGTTTTTGCCCGAAATTACCGTTTTTCCCCTGTATCCAGAATTGGACTTAAGGATAGACAATCCTAGCTAATTTGACTATTCTGAGAATGTTGGCAATGTTTGTTTCAGCTTTTGGAGACATTTGTGGATTTTGGACTTTATGGTGTACCAGTTGACGGTTTATTGTTGGCTCTTCGTGCTACCACAGGCAAATACCTTGCCGAACATATACAGTATTTACATTATTTTTCTCTCTTTATTGTATTCCTTTTCATATTGTCACATGATTACATATTGTGATTGATGTGTCCTTGATTGCTTTACTTGTTCTAGATTACGTGCACGTATAGGATATTTGACATTGCTAGATTATTGGTCTTTTCGTGTTACCTTGTCTCATGATCGAGTTGTCAGTTTCTATATGTCCTTGACTTGACCATTCTTGATTGGGAGTATCTTGCATTGTACTACAGTTGAGATATACTATAGATTGGGAGTATCTTACATTGTACTACGACCTATAGCCGATTCTTCTATCTTGATATTGCTTGATTGACTTGACTTGAGATATACTATAGATTGGGAGTATCTTACATTATACTACGACCTATAGCATATATTGATTGATTGATTGACTTGACTTACGACATTATAAATTAGGAATATCTTGCATTGTACTTCGATTTATAGGAGTCTACTTGACCTTGTATCCATTAGGAGAGGAGGTCGACACTAGAATTGGCTAATCTCGACTGAGAGTATCTTGCTTTGTACGTCAATTGAAACACTACAAGCTATAGGAGTTCTGATTGATAGTTAGCCATGTCTAGTATTACATTTCCACACGACTCGTCGTCCTTAGATGTTCTCCTTGCAGTGTTCTTATCCTTCTTACATGTTATTTACTGTCATATTAGTAGGCATATTTTATGTATCTTGCTAGTCCTCCGAGGACCTGATGATGTCTTTAGATAGCTGATTGCATGGAGTTAGTTAGCGGACATGATAGTAGTGATTACACCTGTAGGGATACAGGGTATTTGTTTGTGATATTTTCTTATTATCTTTTGTGCTTTATATTCTATACCATGATATACTCTGCTTATTTATAGATCATATCATTCTTGGAGTCTAATCGAACAATATGCTAATGGACTGCAGACCATGACCCATACTTGTTTATTCTTGTCTTATATATTTCTGTGGATTGAGATACAGTTTAGATTAGAAATAATACCCTACTGTGGACAGCTTATACGTACTCGAGTCTTGATGGCGTCCGCTCGATATGTAGCTGGCTTGCTCACGAGCTCGCGTCCGAAAAACAGGTGTGGGTCGTGACACTAGAGTTGAGATACTCAGTGCGACTCAACTTACAATAGCCTAGACTAAATAAAAAGTAAAAATACAGACTCAGAGTACAAGTAACATCAGCACTGTCGAAGCAATCGTCGATGATGTCTGTTCTGAACTGATATGTGATAATATTCTGTTTTGGAGCTTGATGGATCTTGATGTGTCAAGATGGATTATGACAGATATCGTTTTGTTAATTGTCAAGATTAGGTTGACTGCGATCCAGTTTGGGACAACAAGCTCCCTCATTTTGATAATTGACAAAAACACGATATTTGTATGTTGCAACATTCATACTTGGACACATGGAATAAAGACAATATCTCCCCCCATAGATGAACATGTCGGCTCCTTCGTAATATATATGTCCTGAGACAAGTTCTAATCCAAGCAAGCACACCATAATATATACAGAAGCTCAACACATATCAAGTATTCCCAAAGCAAATATCAAATATTCTTCTCCTTTATCATTTAGCAAAATGAAATAATAGCTCCCCCATAAAAGTAGACAAAGTAAATACATGCAATCACACAAGTTGGAATCATAACCATAGAGAGAGAAATTACTAGCAGTTTTATACCTCAATACGTAACCAAAGTACATAGTTTTGAAAGAAATACAATGAATGAAGGAAATATAAATACTACTACTTAAAGTTTTAAAAACTACTATAAAGCATAATGAAACTACAACCTAACAACAGCAGTATCAGCAGGTAATAAACACGACCATCATGGAGCACGGGATGGACCAGCAGAGTTTGAAGGATCGCTGGCAGAGCAACGAGGGTCAACAAATGTCGCGTCTGGGTCCAGATACCGTCTGACCCATGTGTCAATATAGTAACCTTCGCGAGAAGGGTCCCGTACTATAGGGAATGACATAGTAGGATGGCTAGCCAGGGTGTGCTGGAGGTCGTCAGCGAGTTGCTGATAGCACTCATCTGAAGGGTGGTACGGTAGTCTAACTGGTCCGGCGATCATCTTCCAAACTGAAGCGAACGCACAACAACGTCTGGATGGAGTCGATAGTAGCAAGAGGCTTGGGCTCAAGAGCGTCAGAGTCAGAGGATGCAGCAGCAGCAATAGTCCTACGTGCCTTGGACAGAGAGTCAGGAGCAGGTAGGAACTAACAGTCATCAGAGGTATGTTGAAGGCACGAAAAATCTTTAGAAGGTACATGGCATAAACCAAGGATTTTGGTTTCGGTCTCGCATGAATCATCCAGTCCATCATAATGCGACGGAAGTTGAACAGAAGACAAAAGTGCAAATGATTTAGAGCCGAGATCTCAAGATAAATGACTTCATCGGTGGATCTCGCTTTGGACAAGATCGAGGAAAAGATGATCCGATGGAGTTCATAAAAATAGTTATTGATATATTTGGCTCGAAGCTTGCGAGGTCGTGTGTTAGGAGAACATAATGCATCGTTGAAACCCTCAAGAGTGGTATCACCGAGAAAGTGGAACATTTGGGCATCAACAAGTTTTTTCAAAGTATTGGGTTCCGGGAGTTCAAGGTAATCGGCAAGTTCAAAATCGTCAAAATATGTCAATGCCGGCGACACGGGAATAAATTCACGTGTCGTCATGAGTTAAATTAAGTAAAATCTGTATGGCATTGAGATAGACAAGAGATAGTTGTGACGAGTTCATCTAGGCATAAATTGTGAAAAAGTGCGTCATATGTCGAAAAAATTATGAAGTTTATCGATGGCCTGGGAACACACTACGTGAGCGGAAGTCATTGGATGCATCCAATGAGACAAAAAGTTGTATTGTAGGTGTTGGGATTTGGTGGAGGTGGTGGATTGAACAAGGGATAAATAGGAGGAAGAGGAGGAGAAGGGTTAGATGGAGATGCTCCCTCACTTCTCATCCTCTTTCCTCTACCAATAATTTTGCAGTCATGATAATAAAAACATGAATTTGAAAGAGAAAAAAAGAGTTATACCTCACAAAAGTAGTTGGAGATGGAAGAGGCCTACCAAAAATCCTTAAATATGGAGTTTAGTTTAAGATAGCCTTAGGAGTTGAGTTTTCTAGGGTTAGGGTTTGAGGAGCAAGGGTTTTGAAGGAGGTAGAAGAACAGAAAAGTGATGTGAGAGAGAGAGAGTATATGAGGATTAGGCTAGCAGGTCGGGTTAAATCGTGGCCGTCAGATCAAAAATCGGATGGCCAGGAGCAACTGGGGTTCTGGAAGCAGGCACACAAAGTTTGGCCTGAACTCTGTGTAGGGCAGAGTTCGGCCCGAGTTCTGTGTGTCTATTTCCAGAACACATAAAAAGTTTTTAAAAGAAAGTATGATAGAAAAAATTCTTAAATTTGAAATAGTAAATGTTACAAGCCATAAAAATTGTGTAGCCATATAATAAATATTGTTAAAACGATGATCATCACAGTAAAACTGCTTTTGGTTAGCTATAGGGGCCTAGGATCCCAGCTAGCAGTAGTCCGAAGACTAGTGCACTGTGTCGCTTAGGCTTTTACGTCTTGTTGTCAGAAGGGCCCTTTCGGCTTGTACCCAAAGCAATGTTAACATGATGATGTACGTTATAACCGTTATTTAAGCAGGTACAACTTATTTTATGACAGTTTCATCCTTTCTAACTCTCGACGAAGAAAATTGAAGCGCTCTTCGGCTAGTGGTTTTGTAAGAGAATCTGCTAGCTGATGTTCAGTGTCAATGAATTCTAAGTTAATAGTGCCGTGATGTTGATGATCATGCAAGAAATGATGTCTAATTTCTATATGCTTTGTGCGTGAGTGACATACTGGGTTCTTGGTCAAATTTATTGCACTAGTGTTATCATAGAAAATAGGTATGTGTTTGAATAATAAGTTATAGTCTTCAAGAGTTTGGTTCATCCACAGAATCTGTGCACAACAACGACCAGCTGCGATGTACTCAGCTTCTGTTGTAGATAGTGCGACATAATTCTGCTTCTTGCTAAATCATGAGACTCAAGCCTTTACTAGCAAATGACAAGTGTTGTTGGTACTCTTACGGTCGACTTTGCGTCTTGCAAAATCAGCATCGAAATATCCGATTAAGTCAAAGAAGTAGTTTTGGGATACCACAAGCCTACCGTAATCGTTCATTTAAGATATCTAAAGATACGCTTAACAGCGGTCATGTGTGATTTCTTAGGGTTTGCTTGATATCTAGCACATAAGCAAACACTAAACATAATACCGGAATGACTATAGTTAAATACAATAGACTACCAATAATACCTTGATACTTAAGTTGATCAACCGGCTTGCCGCTTTCATCAGGTTCCAACTTTGTTGTAGTAGCCATAAGAGTGCTGACAGGTTTGATGTTGTCAAGCTCGAAATTTTTAGCATATCCTTTGTATACTTCGACTGACTGATGAAGACGCCTTGCGAGTATTGTTTGATTTGCAGTCCAAAAAAGTAGTTGAGCTCCGCTATCATGCTCATCTCAAACTCGTTCTGCATACACTTGGCAAAATCTTTGCATAGACCCTCATTAGTAGACCTAAATATGATATCATACATAGATTTGAACTAATAATACAGTATCATCAAGTGATTTTATGAAAAGTGCAGTATCAATTTTTACTTTTGAAAAACTTTTACAAAGTAAGAAGTACTAAGGCGTTCATACCAAGCTCGAGGAGCATGTTTGAGGCCATAAAAAGCTTTCTTAAGTTTAAAAACATGGTCGAGAAATTTTTGATTTTCAAAAACAGAGGGTTGCTTGACAAAAACCTCTTCTTTCATAAAACCGTTTAGAAAAGCACTTTTCACATCCATTTGAAAATGTTTAAAGTTTTGGAAATTTGCAAAGGCACAAAGCATCCGAATAAATTAAGTCGTGCAACAGGAGCATACGTCTCATCGTAGTCGATACCCTCCTCTTGGTTGTATCCTTGAGCTACGAGACGAGCCTTGTGTGCGAGTGACCGAATCGTCCTCATTAACTTTGTTGCAAAAAATTCATTTGGTACCAATGATTGAATGGTCAGCAGGTCTAGGAACAAGTTCCCAAACCAGATTTCGTTCGAATTGGTTGAGTTCTTCTTGCATTGCAGAAATCCAAAATTCATTGTTAAAAACTTCTAAAACATTTTTAGGTTCAATTTGAGAAATAAAAGCAGTGCTAGCAATAGAATCTCTTAAAGAAGATTGAGTAGTTATCCCATTCGATACCTCACCTAATACCAAGCTTTCTGGATCTGAAGGTTTGAATTGGAACTTCTTTGGTAAGCTCTCCAAGAACTGGGTTCGGGTGGTGTATCCACAAGAGTGGAAGTTGATGGTTCATCATCATAGGGAATAATAGCTGTATTATTGTCCTCATCAAAAGTACGTTAGTATACTCTTCAACAATCATGGAGTGTTTGTTGACACTCTATATCCTTTACTCTTGGCAGCATAACCAAGAAGAATACCTTCGTCAGCTTTGGCATCAAACTTGTCTAAGTTGTCTTTGGTATTCAGGATAAAGCAACGACAACCAAACACCCGAAAGTCAGAAACATTTGGAGTTCTACCAAACCAAAGCTCATAGGGTATTTTCTTCAAAATAGGTCGAATCAAAACCCTATTTAAAACATGGCACGCTGTGCTAACAGCTTCTGCCCAAAAATATTTTGGAAGAAAAAATTGATTCAACATAACTCTAGACATATTGCCAAGAGTCTTATTCTTCCGCTCCACAACAGCATTTTGTTGAGGAGTTCTAGGACAAAAAACTGATTAAAGCCATTTAAATCACAAAACTTTTCAAAATCAGAATTTTTGAATTCGCCACCATGATCACTTCGGATGCGAGTAATCATGTAGCCTTTTTCATTTTGGACCTTTTTAGCAAAAACTTTGAAAATTGAAATGGTATAACTTTTATTTGCAAGAAAGAAAACCCAAGTGAATCTTAAAAAGTCATCAACAATAACGAAAGCGTATAGTTTTCCGCCAAGACTGGCTACTCTACTAGGACCAAATAAATCCATATGGAGTAGTAAGGGTCTAGTAGTACTTACAGTGTTGATAGATTTAAAAGAAGATTTGGTAGTCTTATTCTTTTCCTATTCGATACATACCATATCCTTTTTGAATGTGATTTCAGGCAATCCTCTTACTAGCTTCTTGGTAGATAGTCTCGATATGGTATCCATGTTAGCATGACCAAGACGCTGATGCCATAATAGCCTTTCATCTTTGTGGACGCAAAGTCATCTACCTGTACTGTTAGTATCTCTAGATAGATAGAAAATATATATGTTATCTTCTCTTATCCCTTCGAAAGCAATGTCTCCAGATGATCTATCATCGATAAAGCATTTAGTTTTACCAAAGTTAATATCATATCCATGATCAGCAAGATGACTAATACTGAACAAGTTATGCTTTAACTCGGTCACTAAATAAACATCCTTAATGGGAGAAGGAGGATAACCAATTGTACCGTTACCTATGATATAGCATTTCAGGTTATTGCCCAAGGATACATATCCTTCCCATTTTATCGATAGTATTGCGAATAGATTAGCATCTCCAGTCATATGTCACGAGCATCCACTATCGAGAATCCATTTGCTTCTAGTTTGAGAAGGAAGGTCCACCTACACCACAAGTAGATGTGACCTTTGGTACCCAGATTCCTGTGGGTCCAGAAAAGTTAGTCTTTGGTACCCATGCATATAGATTAATATCAACTAATTTTCTAATTCTACACTGTGGTGATATGTGTCCATATAAACCACAGTAAGTACATATACCATTCATATTGGTATTGGGTGCAGGATGATAGTGATGTCTATATATGGGTGTAGGATGATGATAACTGTGTGTAATAGTATGATAATTGTAGTGATTATGTATAGCAGCAGGATGATGATATAATTTACGTATAGGAGTTCTATGTGATGCATGGAAGTAGGTACATAAAGGCATGTTTTTTTGTGGTATGTGGATGAGTATTTTTGTAATGACGTGGTCTCTTGTGTTGAGCCATCTGGTGTTTAGTGTAAGTGTTGTACTTATGAGACTGAGTTTGAGGTTGAATAAACTGTCTACCTAGTCTAATCTCTAATTTCCTAGAGGCAGCACGCAACTCATCACATTTAGCAGTAAGACCATTTATTCTACCAGTAGCAATCATGTACTTGTTTTTCTCTCCAGCAAGTTCTTTATTTAAAGCAGTGATATCATGTGTTTGCTTCTCAATAAGAGATTCAGCATCGTGTAATGTAACGCCCTAGTCGCAAAATATATAGGACCAGGTATGCAAACATGCCAGCTGCGCATATACGAAGAATACTTCAATATATGGAATCCTCGTATACGTACATATGATGTATAATAAATCATTACAGGCCAGAATAATATAAACTAATCTCATCACATCTCAACACAGAAGATAATAAAGTCTAGATAATAAATAAGTGTATCACAAGATAGCCGGGTGAACATACTCACTCCAAATAGCTATAAAATAGTCTCATAAGATCGAAGTCCAACCTCCGCAAAATACAAGAAAAAGAGATATAAAAATGACCACTAAAATGTCTCAAGGAAATCAACAAGCTAGAAGTCAGCGGGAGATGCCTCGTCATCAATGTAAGATAGATCCAGTGTCGCTCCATACTCCTGCGGGAAATCGTCTAATCCTAGAGAGAAAACCAGGTCCTCAGAGGGACGTAACAAGATACAAGAAAACACCATGCCATATAAACTGTGATAATATAATAAAAAAAAAGGATGCATGCAATCGAATTCCTGACCATTCTATTTTGAATATGCAGTGAGATATAATCCTTCGACGCATGAGCCCTCGCTGAATATAGGATCCGATATAGTCCCCTCTTGGGCACCAGTGACCAAGCGCATAACGTTCAAAAACGTCAGTCGCCAACCTGAGAGGATAATCATACCCGTATCTCCAACGGAGCTTCCGGGTTACAGGGGAAGTGGAATCGAAGCCCATACGTCAGGTATTGTACTCTCCACCCAATGCCTAGTATCATCATCTCCATGACTGATATGAACCTCTAGTAACCACCAAATCTACTAGCATGCAATTCTATTGGCAGTTACTCCTAACCGTCGCACGCTCCATACGTATCGGTGGCCAGCCGACTATACGGGTACGTGTCCTACATGTGACTCACATCACGTGGTAAAACAAGTGTTGTCACAACCTGATCCTAAATTATTGCGTCAAACCGGATCATGCCCAGCCTGTACCGTTGTGAGACGGCGGTAGTAAGCTATTATATATGCAGGTATTCACAACAACATCTATACATTTATCACAACTCGAATACACGGAAATTTTGAAAACTTTTTATTCAACAATTGAAAAGTACAATTGGAAATGAAAGTACTAAAATAAAGTACTGAAATAAAGTACTGAATTTAAAATCTACAAACTCCAATACAATAAAACTAGATAACTAGAATACAACTAGCTAAACGGTCGGCTCTTCGGCCTCAGGATCCGCGTCCTCCAAGGGAGACTCTGGTGACACCGCATGTATAGAACAGGATCGTAATAGCTAGCATACAATAGCTCAGCGTAATCAACGTCACCTATTGGGGGGATCCAGTCAGGAAAGGAGCAAGTACGAGTACATAATCCGACATTCTAAATAATAATAGAAAGATGTAATTTTAAACAGTTGAAATACTTGAACAATATTTGCCAGCAATTTTCAGCAATTTAGTATTTGAAACAATGTGATTTGAATATGTAACGTCTATGACCGGCTTGGGTTGTACAATAGCATCCTAGCGACGCGATACGGCTTATCCCCGTGTGTAAGAGGGGTAAGCTAGTACAATAAAAATATGCAATATGAGGGGTATTGGTCATAAACGCTACACTATTCTCCCAATATCCCCACAATCAATATCAATCAATATTTGAACCCTAGGAGAGGGTTTTGTGTAGCAATGTGGTTTAATCATGCAATCATGACAATTACTAAACAAAATGCAGGAAAACATAACCGTAACTTGCCTTTTTTTGTATGACTGGATCAGGATGTCGGCACTGGAGAGGAAGTCAACTACGTCCTCGAAATCCTACAGTTGAGAATCCTGACATAGAAACATAGGAAGCCATATCTAGGTGTGCTAGTTGCAATTTCTAGAAACAAACCCTAGTCAAGTTTTAAGTTATTTAATTAATCTAACGAAATCCGTCTAACGTCGTAAACTATATTGGTTATCAATTAACAGGATAAACTGATTACTGATTTATTGGAGAAAATAGCAAATTATAATTTAATTGGCAAAACTTGTATTTTTAATAACATATATAAAACTAACTTTCTTTAAATGATAAATCATAGACTTGTTAACTTACTAGTAATTTATCCATTTTAATTAAATATGAGAAATCCTTATTAATTTTATATAAAATATTTAGTAACCAATTTTTATTATGCGTCTAGCTATGCCAACAACAAAACCCAGAAAATAAAGTAGAAAACCTAAGCTACACAATTACAGGGTCACAGAAAATAAAAGAAAAGCTGGCTTATGCCCTTACAACAATTTAATTAAATTAAATTAATAAGGCTGAGGCGAGCACTGAGTGCCGTAAAACGGTCCAATCAGAAGGCCGAAGCCCTGCATCCAAGATACTAAAAGCCAGTAACAAGTTCTAAAAATAAAACATAATATAATTTAAATATAAATTATAGAAAATGGACGTCTCAGACTGGTCATGCAATCTCACGTTGCTAGCTTACGCCTCAACGTACAGGAATGTCCGTAGCGCTTGCGTTTCGCTAAGGCTCATTCGACCGATATGGTCGTCGCCTAAGGGTTGTTACAGAAAATCAACTAGAAGCCAACAATACCAAAATATCTTTTCCTGAAAACTTAAAGTTTATAAATAATATATTTTTTTGAGAAGAACCAAACCTTTTTGATAAACAATAATAAAGACTATATATATATATAAAATATATATATATATATATATATTTGGAAAATTTGTGCAGCACCTCCTATGTAACTAGGACAACCTAGCCAAACTTGGCGATACAAAATATCTAGAAAGTAGTTATATTTGCTTCCAACCCTTCCAAAATCCAACCAACAACAAATAACCATAATAGACATAGCCACCAACCCGAAATTACAGGACTTTTGAAAGGTCCAAAACAACACCACACCATACTTACCAATGAAAATAGTAGCCTAAAGACACACACAGCACATGGAAACCAAGTGGAATAATGATATATTCTAAAATCCAAACCCAAGAATCACAGAACACAACTTTACCAAGGAAATGCCACAAAATAAAAGACTAAATCCGAAACGAACTCGAAAAGTCCAAAAAAAACCACTATCACAACTATTCGAAGTCGATTCCCATAGCAGAATCGGGACCACGTCATCATCGAATCTACGGGAGGGACAAACTACTCTGACTATCAAAAAATATACCGAGAGGCTCGATGACGGAGTCCGAAGGATGGCTTCGGACTCGGGACACGCCGTCACGGACTCGAGAGTCTCCGGACAGCTTCACGATGCGCTGCGAAAGCCACGGACAGCGTCGTGGGGTGCAGGAGCAGCGAATGGAACGTGCGAGAGGTGTTGGCCAGTTGCGGGAAGCGCGAGGGAGGCCGCTGGTCACGGGAAAACACACAGACAGTGGGAAATTGGTCGAGATCGACAGGAGACGGATCCACGGGCGACAAGGGGCGCTGGACCGGGGCACGACGGCCACGGGGCCGGAGGCGGAGGGCCGGAAGCGGGGCGGCTGGGCAACGGGGCGGATCTACGAGGGACGGTGCGGACAGCAAGGAGGGGCGCGAGACAGCAGGATCGGGTCTCAAGGGGAGCGTGCAGACAACAGGTCGACCGGATGTGGGCCGTGAGGGTCCAGGGAGGCGGAGTTGCTGGGGTTCTCCGGAAAGGGTTCCGGTCGGTAGGGCCACACGGGGACCGGACGGCGGCGGGCCGCAAGGCACGTAGCGTGGAGCCGGTGGTGGCGTCGGTCGCGGACGAACGCGGGGCCGAGCGGGTGGAAGGGAAAGGTCAGCCGAGGAAGTGGCGATGGTGGGTTTGGAATTTAAAGTTAGGGGAAAAGGAGAGGGGTGCTGTGAGTGTTTTGTTCTCCTTACTATTTAGAGAGTTATTAGGAGAGAGAGGGGAGAAGCTAAAATAAGGAGAGAAAATACTGAAGGGATGGGTACGTGGGGAGCAATGAGGGAAATGGTCAGGAGAGGTGTGTGGTAGAGAGAGAATTTGGGGGAGAGTACTTTAAGGAGAGTGAAAGAACGTGGGGGGAAAAGTGGTTTTATTTTATTTTTATTCTCCTACCATTATATACATATATGTATGTATGAAGAAAAAAGCTGGATTTTAAAAAGGGCAAAATAAAGGTTGGGTTTAGGAAACGGAAGTCGGGTTCGAGTTCGGGATCGGACCCCAAACACGGGATCGGGACGGGTCGATCAATCAAAAATCCAATCGATGTATTTAAATATGGTTTTCTAATCCGACTGATAGTAATAACAATAATAATGCTAATAATAATAGAATAATAATAATAATAATGCTAATAATAATAGTAATAATAATATTAATCCTAATCTAAACTAGTAATCCAATAATACAGTAAATCTAATAAACCAAAATTGCGGGTTTTACAACCTTCCCTCCTTAGAAGATTTCGTCCTCGAAATTTCAAAAATAAGGGCTGGGGGAACAATCAAAAATCATTTTGGGCATGAGAAAATCTAGGTACAATTATGATCATAAAAATAGGAGCAAATCAAATGAGGTCGCGTGATACAGAAAAGACAAGAAAGGAGCGAATGTCAACAGTTTATTGAGAAGGCAGAAAGTAGTGAAATCTTTTGAGATGAGGGACTAAAATGTCAAATCAAATTGGAATGGGGTACAGGGATTTGTGACTCAGGAAAGATAAAAAGTTGTATGATGGTAAGATAGCAAAGATGATTAGAATAATATAACTATGATAGGAATGTAATCGAGTAAGATATTTCCACTGAGGGCCGGGTGATGATCAAAGGGAATAGAAAGAATATCGTTTCACTATTTCAACTGTCATAAGATAAGATATGCAGGAAAAAGACTTACAAGATAACTATCTTATTAATACCATGTAAAACCAATCTCTAACTAAATAAACTTTCGGTATTTACATAAAACTAAGATATCTGTCAAGGTATTAAAACTAAATATATATGGAATAATAAATCACCTAAATCAATTTTTCATCCATCGTTGTATGCCAATGGTCTTATCTCAATTCCTCTCTGCCTATTCCTTCTCTAGAACATATCATTCCATTGCTCGTGTTATTCCTTCCATGGCTATATCTGTCCCTTCTAGGTATAGTAGTCATCTAACCATACAAGTTGATCCTCGTCAAGTGTTTCTTTACTTGATCATTATATTCACATGTTTATATATATATATATCCAAATTCACTTCCTCCATGGGAGAACATTACCAAATCCTATACTTTCCTCGCTAACTCTACCTACGTTTTCATCTATCTTCCTGTAACTCTTCCTTTAATCATAAAATTTAAAACCGCCAAATACCTTTATTTGTTTGAATGAGGTTTAGGCACTAGTGAGCACTACCAACAGTTATAACCCAAATAAGTCACAAGTTAAGACATACCACTCTCTCAAGACTAGCTTTCTCAAGGTATTCTTCTACCTTTCCTACCCTTTAGCTAACTAATATTGATCCCAAATATGCCTTTACTAGAAATGAGATAGGTAACAATCTATGTTTCTCCCGCATATAGCTATCAACTATAAACATATAGTCATCTACAAGATGTATATCAACTATTTAATATATAAAGTTAACCACAACTATATACAACTTCCAAAATACGTAACTAAAATAATAACAATAAAAAATAAATAAAAATATAGAAATATATATATATATATATATGCAATGTACTAAGGTTGAAACAGGAAAGAGATTGAGCCAATAGAGATTGATATGGTCCTAACAAGTTCTAGAAAAAATCAAGTACAATTTTATAGAAAATCTACCCTTTCTGGCTGTGATAAGAGATTTCTGAAAATGGAAAGCCACTAGAAATACAAATCCTCTAATCAGACAACAGTCAGAATAATTTGATGGTGCAGAAAAGACAACCATATTATGGATATAATCTTAATAATATTCGAAAATCCCAAATATATCTGAAGTCACTTTGCCTCAAATTCATGCCTCGCTAGAGTGTACCTAACTGCAGTGAAATTTTGGCTCCATAACTTGAATAGTAATAGGTTCTCGAGTAGTCTATCAACTTTATCCATTTTCTGGCTGAACAACATATGAGAAAAATTTGATGCATTTAGGACGTAGTCTCAATAATATCCAAAAATCTATCAACACCTGAATCACTTTAACTTAGAGTCTATGCCCCGCCAGTGCACAACTGGCTGCAGTGTACTCGCAGTTTCTATAATTCAAATAAATGGTTACGACGCATTTGTGCGAAGCCATATTAGGTCACTGAGTATTTTTTTAACTTTGTCCATGGGAATTTTAAAGGGATAATTCGACAATTCAAAACGTTTTTCAATGACTAAAGGAAATTCAATATTAGGATGGAATCAATTCTCTGACCGTTCGTGCTTAATGATACTCAAGCATTGAGTTTAAAAGCTTTCTAGGCCTTGAATTGATCAAGAAATTGCCAGGGAGAGTAAGGTTTGGAGTTGAGTGTAGGAAATCAACAAATAAAAATATTTTCGGTACTTGGAATAACTTAGGAAATATCAATCTATATTGGAATTATTTTCGGAAAATAGTTCCCTTGGGAGATATGTGAACCTTCTAAGTTGAACCAATTCTTTGATAACAATTAACCTTGGGGCTTTATGGTTCCAAAAGAATTTGGTCCGAAATTGGTTCTGAGAAAGTTAATTGGAAATAAGGTCAAGACAAATAGTTGGATACACTAGTCGTAAAATACTTTGGGTAAATAAGAGTTTATTAGGTTTGCTAAAGGAGGATTTGAAACTATAAATAATGATTGGATCTAGATCCTAAATAAAGATAGAGTAGTAAGATTTGATCAAACTAATAGAGAAATTGAAAATAGGTTGCTGAAGGAGAAGATTGAGAAAGAAAAGAAAAAATATATTAATCTATAACTAGCGAAAGAGTATAGATCCTAAGGGATGCTAGAATATGATAAGATATGGAAGGAGATAATCCCGAAAGCCATGAGACTCTAAAATATACCAAAAAATCTAGAAAATGAAATAGGTAGTAAAACATACCATCATATAATCGGCCTAATCTAGATAAGGTTTTGGTACAAACGTAAGCAAGGTGACCTATAAAACTATAAGCAAGCCAAAATAAATATTTTAAAAATAAATAATTTTGGCCCTATATTGTAACATGGTGAATATAGTAGACTCTCTGTTCACCATGTAAAGTGTAATCATGGGTAATATGTTATGCTTCAGTAGGGTATCATCTAGTGCTAATCAATAATTCTAGGTATCATTAGCTCTTTCGGTCCTGGTCTGGTTCGAGCAGCCTCCCGCTGCTCAATCTACTACTACGATTCTCTTGTCATGTTCTCTTGCGTCATGCATATAAAACAAGATCTTGCTAGTACCAACTGATAGGCATAGGTCAGGTTGTCTTCAAAGTCTAGCAAGTTTAGGGGTAAGCATAAACAAGGTACCCTACCGTTCTTAAGAAAGCAAAAATAGTTACTTATATATAGGTACTTCGGTCCTATATTGTGACAAATCAATATTCTAGTGTTCTGGTTGTTTCTAGATCTATTCACTTAATTTGTTGATTGGACCTGCATGGGCCACCACTAAAAACATGTCACGACCCGATCCTAAATTATTGGGTCGAACCGGATCATGCCCAGCCTGCACCGTTGTGAGACGACGGTAGCAAGCTGTTCTATATGAAGGTATTCACAACAACATCTATACATTTGTCACAACTCGAATACACGAAAATTTTAAAAACTTTTTATTCAACAATTGAAAAGTACAACTGGAAATGAAAGTACTGAAATAAAGTACTAAATTCAAAATCTACAAACTCTAAAATAATAAAACAAGATAACTAGAATACAACTAGCTAAACGGCCGGCTCTTCGGCCTCAGGATCCGCGTCCTCCAAGGGAGACTCTGGTGAGACCGTAGGGTATAGAACAGGATCATAATAGCTATCATACAATAGCTCAGCGTCATCAACATCACCTATTGGGGGGGGATCCAGTCAGGAAGGAAGCAAGTACGAGTACATAATCCGATATTCTAAATAATAATGGAAAGATGCAATTTTAAACAGTTGAAATACTTGAACAATATTTTCCAGCAATTTTTAGCAATTCAGTATTTGAAACAATATGATTTGAATATGTAACGTCTATGACCGGCTTGGGTTGTACAATAGCATCCTAGCGACGCGATACAGCTTACCCCATGTGTAAGAGGGGTAAGCTCGCACAATAACAATATGCAATATGAGGGGTATTGGTCGTAAACGCTAAACTATTCTTCCAATATTCCCACAATCAATATCAATCAATATTTGAACCCTAGGAGAGGGTTTCGTGTAGCAATGTGATTTAAGCATGCAATAACGACAATTACTAAATAAAATGTAGAAAAACATAACCGTAACTTGCCTTTGTTTGTATGACTGGATCAGGATGTCGGCACTGGAGAGGAAGTCAACTACGTCCTCGAAATCCTACAGTTGAGAATCCTGACTTAGAAACATAGGAAGCCATATCTAGGTGTGCTAGTTACAATTTCTAGAAACAAACCCTAGTCAGGTTTTAAGTTATTTAATTAATCTAACGAAATCCTTCTAACGTCGTAAACTATATTGGTTATCAATTAACAGGATAAACCGATTACTGATTTATTGGAGAAAATAGCAAATTACAATTTAATTGGCAAAACTTGTATTTTTAATAATATATATAAAACTAACTTTCTTTAAATGATAAAATCATAGACTTGTTAACTTACTAGTAATTTATCCATTTTAATTAAATATGAGAAATTCTTATTAATTTTATACGTCTAGCTACGCCAACAACAAAACCCAAGTAGAAAACCTAAGCTACACAATAACACGGCCACAGAAAATAAAAGAAAAGTTGGTTTATGCCCTTACAACAATTTTATTAAATTAAATTAATAAGGCTGAGGCGAGCTCTGAGTGCCGTTAAATGGTCCAATTAGAAGGCCGAGGCCCTGCACCCAAGATAGTAAAAGCCAGTAATAAGTTCTAAAAATAAAATATAATATAATTTAAATATAAATTATAGAAAATGGGCGTCTCAGACTTGGTCATGCAATCTCACGTTGCTAGCTTACGCCTCAACGTATAGGAATGTCCCGTAGCACTTGCATTTCGCTAAGGCTCATTCGACCGATATGGTCGTCGCCTATGGGTGGTTACAGAAAATCAACTAGAAGCCCACAATACCAAAATATCATTTCCTGAAAACTTAAAGTTTATAAATAATATTTTTTTCGAGAAGAACCAAATCATTTTGATAAACAATAATAAAGATATATATATTTATATGGAAAATTTGGGCAGCACCTTCTTTGTAACTAGGACGGCCTAGCCAAACTTGGCGATACAAAATATCCAGAAAGTAGTTATATTTTCTTCCAACCATTCCAAAATCCAACCAACAACCAATAACCATAATACACATAGCCACCAACCCGAAACCACAGGACTTTGAAAGGTCCAAAACAACACCACACCATAGTTACCAATGAAAATAGTAGCCTAAAGACACACATAGTACATGCAAACCAAGTGGAATAATGATATATTCTAAAATCAAAGCCCAAGAATCACAGAACACAACTATACCAAGGAAACACCACAGAATAAAAGACTAAATCCGAAATGAACTAGAAATGTCCGAAAAAACCACTATCGCAACTACTCGAAGCCCATTCCCATAGCGGGATCGGGACCGCGTCATCATCGACTCTACGGGAGGAACGAACTACTCTGACTATCAAGAAATTTACCGAGAGGCTCGATGACGGAGTTCGAAGGGTGGCCTCGGACTCGGGATGCGCCGTCACGGACTCGAGAGTCTCCGGACAGCGTTACGATGCGCTGCGAAAGCCACGAACAGCGTCGTGGGGTGCGCGAACAGCGAAGGGGACGCGCGAGAGGCGTTGGCCAGTCGCGGGAAGAGCGAGGGAGGCCGCGGGTCACGAGGAAACGCACGAACTGCGAGAAATCGGCCAAGATCGACGGGAGACGGATCCACGGGCGACGAAGGGCGCTGGACCGGGGCACGACGGCCACGGGGCCGGAGGAGGAGGGCCGAAAGCGGGCGGCCGGGCCAACGGGGCGGATCCACGAGGGACGACGCAGACAGTGAGGAGGGCCGCGAGACAGCAAGATCGGGTCTCCGGGGGAGCATGCGGACAACGGGTCGGCCGGATCTGGGCCGCGGGGGTCCAGAGAGGCGGAGTTGTTGGGGTCCTCCGGAAAGGGTTCCGGTCAGTAGGGACGGACGTGGACCTGACGGCGGCGGGCCGCAAGGCACACAGCGGGACGCCGGTGCTGGCGTCGACCGCGGACGGACGCGGGACCGAGCGGGCGGAAGGGAAAGGTCAGCCGAGTAAGTGGCGGTGGTGGGTTTGGTATTTAAAGTTTGGAGAAAAGGAGAGGGGTGCTGTGAGTGTTGGGTTCTCCTTACTATTTAGAGAGTTATTTGGAGAGAGAGGGGAGAAGCTAAAATGAGGGAAGAAAATACTGAAGGGATGGGTACGTGGGGAGCAATAAGAGAAATGGTCAGGGAGAGGTATATGGTAGAGAAAATATTTGGGGGAGAGTACTTTAAGGAGAGTGAAAGAACGTAGGGGGAAACGTGGTTTTATTTTATTTTTATTCTCCTGCCATTATATACATATATGTATGTATAAAAAAAATCTGAATTTTAAAAAGGGCAAAATCCAAGTTGGGTTTAGGAAACGGAAGTCGGGTTCGAGTTCGTGGTCGGACCCAGACACGGGATCGGGACGGGTCGATCAATCAAAAATCCAATAGATGTATTTAAATATGGTTTTCTAATCCGACTGATAGTAATAACAATAATAATGCTAATAATAATAGAATAATAATAATAATAATAATGCTAATAATAATAGTAATAATAATAATATTTATCCTAATCTAAACTAGTAATCCAATAATCCAGTAATTCTAATAAACCAAAATTGTGGGTTTTATAAGTGTCAAGGCCGTATGAGATATACCAATACCTCAACAACAATGGGTGGTCACTAGGCTAAGTCAATGCAAGAAAATATAAATAAAGCGAGAAAACGACTGATAAAGTCACTTGCACTCAAGTGTGACTTGGACGCCCAGTTTTTATAATATTAACAAATAAGAAATGCTGAAAATAACAATTGAAAATAAAAATATCATTAGCACTGAGTAAGGTAGCAAGGTATCTTGTCTGGTAGTGCGAAGGTGGCAAGTCCAAGAATCACAATATCAGCAAAGAATGTCACAATCTCCAAATGACTTAAGATGCTGAAACAAACATCAAGAACGTACTCGAAATAAGTGATATACCTAGAAAATGCCTGTCCAAAAGTTAAATTTTGGAACAGGGGCAAAATCATAATTTTGGATCAAAACAATATCCGCTGTTGGACCCTTTTTGCATCGAAATATGCGCCAATGTCTACGATCTCTAAAGTCGTCAAACTACATGTCTGTAGATTCGGTTTGAAGAGACGAACCCAATGGTATGTCCAGTTTTGGATTCCGATGAGCCGTGCATAAATTGACCCATTGGATCGGGTTGCGGGGTCCGCCAAATAAGCGTTCCGGTCGACCTTCTCAGATTTGGACCAAACTTAGCTCTCATGACAAAATTTTAATTCGGACCTGCTGGCATAAATTTCATCTCGATTCAACAAATGTACACGAAGTTATGGTCAAGTTTGTAAAATATCGATATGGGGGTATCTCGATGGATACGCACTGATTTTGTCATGCACACGCGACAAAATTGAGTTCCGTCTGTTCCCACACGTCGGCAACATCCATACGCGCCTTTCGATGCATATAGGGCACGACCACGTCGCCCGGTTTGTCGGAGCACGTGCCGTATCGGAGAAATTTTTCTAAGTTTGCATAGTTTTTAAACTAATTTTTCTTGGTTTTCAAAAGTGAATAATTTTTTTATATAATATATAAAAAATGAATCCATCAAAAGCATTTTGAAGTCCTACTAGTCATCTATAAGTTTGTTCAAATAGAAGTTTAAAACATCAGATGATTTGGCAAGGAGTTGCCTTCCAAGTATGAGGTTTGGACTGGTGTTATGTTCTTGATCATAATTTTTTTTTGGGTGATCTTTTCACCAATTTTCTGTACCGATGGCTAATCAATTTCTAAAACTATTTGCTGGGATATTAAGAGGGTCAGATAGGCCTTCTATACTAGTTTATAAAATCAGAATCGATCAACCACGATGGAAGTTATATATCGAAAAAGAGGGGTACCTGGGTTCGGCAAAACATGGTGGTTCCCTGCTTTAGCGGTCGGGTTAGGGCGGCTCCGGCGGTCTCCGGCGGTCGGCTGCGAGCTATAGGCTGTCGACGAGATCGCCTGAGTGTCGGCGTGCTCGGGTATCCGGAGATTATGGTTGGGGTTGAGTATTTGAGAAGAATCGATGATAAGTTTCTTCCAACTACGATTCTCGGTTTCACATATATACGGAATTTAAATTTCCAGACTGGATAGGATTAGAGCTTGATTCGGATTTAAATTCGAGTTTATCTAGTAGAGAATATTGTTAGGAATCTACAGGATTTTTTTTGGATTTATTTGATGACGATTTGGTTTGGATTCAAATCTTGCAAAATTTAAAATTCTTTCCTTTCCAGCCGAGAAGGCAATGCTCGGGTTCCGCCATGTACTATAGCATTTGCTACAGTACTGCCCTTTTTTTAACACTATATATATATATATATATATATATATATATATATATATATATATATATATATATATATATATATATAAGAATAATACTTAATAGTATTGAAGACAATTAGCAAGCATTAAAATAAAATAAAATATTTTAAATCACTATCTAAAATTTCCAAATAATATTGAAGACTAATACTTAATAGTATAACACAAACACTCCAATAATTAATATATATTTACATACCTTAACTATAACTAAATAAACAATTATGTATATAATAAAAATAGTAAAATTGTAAACAAAAATTGCATAAAATATAGGGGTTTACATGTCAGCTTAACTGAAGCTTAGATACTTCCTCAGTGTTTTCTGTGGGTGTAGTGTTTTCTAACATTTTTCTAATAAGCATGAAAGTCTATGGATCTCATTATATATATATATATATATATATATATATATATATATATATATATATATATATATATACATACATATATATATATATATATATATATATATATATATATATATATATATATATATATATATAAAATATATATATATATTTATATATATACATTTTTATGTGAAACTTCAGCTCAATTAGCAAGCATTAAAATAAAATATTTTAATATATATATATATATATATATATATATATATATATATATTATATATATATATATATATATTTTTTTTTTTTCTTTTTTTATATATATATATATATATATATATATATATATATATATATATATATATATATATATATATATATATATATATATATATATATATATATATATATATATATATATATATATATATATATATACATTTTTATGTGAAACTTTAGCTCAATTAGCAAGCATTAAAATAAAATATTTTAAATCACTATCTAAAATTTCCAAATAATGTTGAAGACTAATACTTAGTAGTATAACATATACACTCCAATAATTAATATATATTTACATAGCTTAACTATAACTAAATAAACAATTATGTATATAATAAAAATTGAAAAATTGAAAAAAAAATTGCATAAAATATGGGGGTTTACATGTTAGCTTAACTTAAGCTTAGATACTTCCTCAGTGTTTTCTGTGGGTGTGGTATTTCTAACATT
Source organism: Iris pallida (assembly GCA_029216955.1). Classification (NCBI taxonomy): domain Eukaryota; kingdom Viridiplantae; phylum Streptophyta; class Magnoliopsida; order Asparagales; family Iridaceae; genus Iris; species Iris pallida. The sequence goes on from JANAVB010035382.1 coordinate 31,698, forward strand.
TTCTAATAAGCATGAAAGTCTATGGATCTCAGTTTCATGAGCCGTGATTTTATCCTTAGCATGTTTATATTTGTTAATAACCTTTTTGTGGTCTTCAAGAAGACCACTAAAGGCATCACCTTCATCAAAAGAAAAGTCGTTAAGAGAATCATTTACCTTATCTGAAGTTGCCATTAGGCAGACGTTTGCCGTGTCTTACGGAGAGTCCTCTTCTTCATCTAAATTACTAGCCTCGCATTCGTGCCAGATGCTAGTGTTGGTATACTTTCTTGAGGTTGGCTTCTTGTATGGCTTTTCGTATTTGCTTCCTTTCTTTTGCTATAGGACAATTTTTCTGACGTGTCCCATCTTCTTGCATCCGAAGCAGGTAGGTTCTTCCTCATCGTCTTTTTGTTCCGTCTTCCTTCGGTTGAATCATAGGAACTTCTTAAAATTTTGAACTATGGGTGCTTGATCGTCACCTTCGGAATCATCATCATCTGTTTCCTCTGAAATGGTTCTTCGGCGATGAGCTCTTAAGGCAATTTCTTTTTCTTTTGAAGCAGTTTCTTCAAAATCTTTGAGGTCGAGCTTTTGCGTCATCAGTTTGCCCATCAGAGTTTTTAGTAACATAGCGTAAGATCATTTCCTTCAAAAATCATCGTGACTTTGGGGTTCCAGATCTTCGACAATACTCTTAGCACTTTGCGTATCTTCTCATGGTTGGAATATACTTTGCCAAGGGAAGATAGAGGGTTGACGATGTCGAGGAATCTGGTGAACATCTGAGTAATCGTCTTATTTAGCTTCATTTTGAATGTCTCGTATTCTTGTGTCAGACGGTTGATCTTTGATTCTTTAACCAGTGTGGTTCCTTCATGAGTCACCTCCAGAAGCCTCCATACTTCGTGTGAAGTTGAGCATGTAGAGACCTTGTTGAATTCAGTCATGTCTATTGTACAGAAGAGAGTATTAATTGCTCTAGCATCCTGTTTCTTTTTCTGGCCAAAATATTTATCGTAGGGTTTTTCAACAAGAGTCCCCTCGACAGCTATTCTAGCAGGCTTCTTGTAACCATTCGTGACAATGGTCCACAGATCAATGTCTAGAGACTTGAGATAAAAAGTCATCCTAGTTTTCCAATAGGTGTAGTTAGTTCTGTCAAATAGGGGTGGCCTATTTGTGGACTGTCCCACACCCTAGTTGAAAATGGTAGGTTGTATGGTTGCCATGAGTCAGCTCTAGGATGTTAATGCAATAAGAAAACAGAGCTCTGATACCAATTGAAGTACGTGTAGGCAACTCTAGAGAGGGTAAATAGAGTATGTGTCGATAATACCCAATTAAAAATTTAACTCTATTCAAGTCCAACCAACAGAAATAATAATCAGAGTATAAGTGCGGAATATAAATAAAGATTAGAGAAGCATATGAAGACACATCAGTTTTTAACCTGGTTTCTCGTGTGGAGGATTAGTCTAGGCCTGAGAACTCTAGCCCAGAATTGAAATCCACTATTTGTGAAGTAGCGTACAACCATGTGACTTTACTCAGAAGAGCAGGCTAGCTTCTAACAGATTCACGGATGGCAAAACTTGGAATTGTCCAAATGACTTCTTTTGAAACTCTTGCACACAAACTTCTAGTTGACACGCACTGAGCACCTTGGAGGCTTGGGATGTTTTGTGGCTAGTTAGATGAGAAGAATAAGTTCTTAAATGTATAGGCTATAGGAGAAAAGAAGATGAGAAGAATGGATGATTAAAACTGAGAAAAATCAAGGCCTATATATACTAGTCCAGAGAGGCAGATTTCGGCCAGAACACTATTCCCAAAATTTTAAATATTTAGTCGTTGGACAACTAGCAACCAGCAAGCCCTAAAAATTAGGACCTAAAATTAAGGGGCAGAGTTTGGCTCGAACTCTGTGTGGGGCAGAGTTTGGTCCGAACTCTGTCTCCTAGGAGACAGAAAGTTCAAGTGGGCTATTTGGGCTTGGCAGGTTTTAGAGTTTGTTTGGTGGAGCTTGTGTATTAAGTCAAGGGTTAAGATACTCAGTGCGAATCAACTTACAATAGCCTAGACTTAATAAAAGTAAAAATACAAACTCTTACAAGTAACAATAGCACTGTCGAAGGAGCCATCGATGATGTCTGTCTTGAACTGATATGTGATAATGTTCTGTTTTGGAGCTTGATGGAGCATGATGTGTCAAGTTGGATTATAACAGATATCGTCTTGTTAATTATCAAGATTAGGCTGACTGCGATCCAGTTTGGGTTAACATGTATGTTATGATATATATGTATATATAATTGACATGTGTAGGTATATATATACATATATATATATATATATATATATATATATATATATATATATATATATATATATATATATATATATATATATATATATATATATATGTCCATATATATCTTAGTGTACTTATATATATAGGTTGTATATATATATATATATATATATATATATATATATATATATATATATATATATATATATATATATATATAAAATATATATATATATATTTTTTTTTTATATAAAATATATATATATATATATATATATATATATATATATATATATATATATGCTAAGTTATATAGTGAGTCTCTATGTATATGTGGTATAGTGTACGCTTATAGAATCTTAGACTAGGCTATGTGTACCTTGGTATCCTAAAGTAACCTAAAATTGTGAGGTAACCTATACTTGACCTAGAAATGGACTAGATAGGCTTAAAGTGACTTGTAGACTAGTGTTGACCAAACCCTAGACTAGTTGACTAGAGTTTGACCAAGTTTGACTCTATTGTTGACCAGAGTTGACCAAGAGTTGACTTTGACCTAGATTGACTTAGAATCATGTAGAATGCATTGTAAACTTCAAATATTACCTTATTGAACACATCATAACCTGTGTGCTCTATTTAGGACTCAGACACCTCAGTTTAGACATCTATTTTTACAGTCACTCAGGATCTCAGGCGAGTACATGCTCTGATCATTTTCATACTTGTTAGAATTTATATTCCTACTTTAGATAAATTACTTGATGTTGTCACGTTGTTATCACGAACCAGTTCCCCATGGATCTTGCCATACGATGTTATCCCCTTCGGGTTCATCAAATACATCTTATCAAGTGCTTTTCACGAACATCTTATATCTCTTTTACACCCTATTCATGTATACTCTTGTGTAATCTTGTACTCTCATGATCACATGAGCCTCATGGATAAAAACCTTTTGTACAGGTAACATAACTTGACTGGATCCTTGTGTATTGATTGGGGAGGGTGAGTAGGAAATGTTTATGTGATCAAATCCCATCTTGTGCAAATCTTGTGCATGTCCATTATGCCCTCACGTATAATGGAGACCTATTTTATTGTATGTCCTAGTTGTTTACATAACCATCTTGTGCTTTATTCACTTATATTTACTTACAGTTCTTATTTCATATACAAACTCTTTTTGTACGCAGATTTGTCTATTTGTACTGTTCTGGTGCATGTCTTATAGTTTTCATTATAGTTTACTCTACTGCTTGTTTTATATATTCTATCATGATATGAACCTGTTTCAGTGTTGTGTATTCGCTCCTGTCCTGACTGGACATGTTAAAAATATTGCAGATGATACTGAGGATTTCTACACAACCTACTATGGAGCCCACCTAGACGATATTTGTGAGTTGAACCTACAGGAGGATCCAGCTCTAGCTGAGGACATCATCCCTATTGTTAGGCTAGATAGCTAGGCAGTCTATCTTATTTCATTTGTGTTGTCTTTGTTGTATTATTTGGATATTGAGATGTTAGTGCCATTTAAACACTTGGATTTATTTCCCTTCTGTTTGTATTTCTCTTTGAGATTTTATATCTATTATATCGTGCTATTTCTATCTTAGAAATTGTGATTTTGTTGTACCTTATGAGATTGTCCTCCGTTCGGAGAGTATACTTGCATTTATACTGTAAGATGTTTGTAACCTAGGACAGTGTTCTACCGTCGACATTGCGGCGCAGGCTGGACGTACCCACTTCTCGTGCCCCTACACTGGGTGCGGATAGTAACACGTTTTTAGTGGTGGCTCATGAATGTCTTTCGAAAGTCATAACTAGTACAATTTTGTAGTGGTTCTCGAACTAGAGTATCACTACGGCCTGCAGTAGGATATAAGAAATAAGTTTTGATGTACTCAATCACATTTAGGAAAAACTCTTATCTGAATTCCTGTCATCTAAATTCTTGCTGCTAATTGCTTTTCTTTGAAATAAAATGTCCTCCTTTGATCATATCACTTGTTGCTCAGTATTGATTCCTTGTTTGATCTATATCCAGGATGGTGCAGACACGATCTTATCGTTCCGGTCCAGGGGATACCACCGAGAGGTCTGTCACCTCTCATCCGATTCAGCAGGCCTCTGAGACCGTAGCTTCCCTTATTCCTTCGTATGTTGGAGCATCTACTGTATTTGGGGGTGTACCTCCACCTGTTCGGAGGCCTACCCCAGTCATGTCGGACGTACTTCAGCAGTAACCACCTTCTGGATCAGTGGATGCAGCTCAGCCTTTTGTCTTTTCCGACAGATAATGGAGGCTCAGCAGTGCAATCTGCGGATTTTAGACAGGGCATAGACAATGCCACCAGCTGGCTATGACTACAGTAGAGAGGGTGATCGCCCCGCAGGAGGGAGGCCAAATACACCAGTGCCATCTGAGGATCCCGAACATCTAGGATTTCTAGAAGATGCGTCCGAGGGACTTCAGGGGTACCGAAGGCATCATATATGCCGACGATTGGATTGAGCACAGCGAGAAAATATTTTGCCTCGCATTGATACCAGCTGGGATCCAGGTAGAGGCAGTTGGCAGCCAGATGTAGGACCTTGCCAGGACATGGTACCAGGCTGATCCCCGAGTGGGTACTAAGGGACAAACATGGGAGCTTTCAAGAAGCTCTTTAAGAAGAAGTTCTTCCCGGATACCGCACTCGGCGCACTGGAGACATAGTTTGAGACTTAGTTCAGGAGAACCAGACCATTGAGGAGTACGCAGGAGATTTCTGTCGTCTAGGCAGATTTATGGAGGATCTTACTGAGGCTACAAAAGCGAGGAGGTTCCGTAAGGGCTTGATCAAGGAGATCAAGTCATTGACCAAGAACAGCCGTGACGCCACTTTTGAGGAGATTTTGGTGGAAGCCATGGCAGCGGAGGACGACCTTGAATTGAAGGTGAAAAGGGGTCGGGATACTCATAGGGCTAGCAGCAGTGCAGGCCCGACCAAGAGGACTAACATTCTGCAACAGCATCAGCAGCAGCAGAGGCCTATTCAGCAGCAGTTTCAGGGCCAGGGACGTGAGCCTTTTCAGCAGGCACCCAGGAAGCAGCAGGATGCTATGTGCAACTTCTGGAAGAAGCTAGGGCATGGGTAGAATGACTGCAGGAAGAGGCTGGACAGGTGTTTACTTTGTGGTACAGCAAAACATCAGCTGAGGGAGTGTCCCAAGAACCTAGCACGTTTGGCTCAAGCAGCAGTAGGAGCTAGGGCTCCGACGGGGCAGCAGAGGGGACTACCGCTGCAGACTCAGCCGCAGAGGTTTGTCCAGCATCAGCAGCATGCTAGAGGAGGAGGCCAGCAGGGACGAGCTTTCGCCATGACATCCGAAGATACAGAGGTAGTAGGAGAGCTGATTGCAGGTTCTGTTCTTCTCGACTCCATTCCCGCATTTGCATTGTTTGATTCCAGTGCTTTCCATAACATTGTGTCTATATCTTTTGCTATTGGATACCATCTTGTTTCTGAATCATTGTCCAGGACTTGCAAGATCATGACTGGGGTGGTATTATCCTCGTCAGTATATTTATAAGTGTCACGACCCGCACCAACTGTGAGGGTACGAGAACGTAACAACGCCCAGCCTACGCCACAATGTCGACGGTAGAACGCTATCCTAGGTCAACATACATCTAACAATATCTATCTATACAGTTTATACTCCCCGAATGGGGGTGACATAGCAGTAATAAACTCAATCACAACTAAGGAAGAGATAGCACGATATGAAATAGAACTCAAGGAAACAGAGATGATAAAGTAGTCTAAGATAATCCCAGCAAATATTCAGAAGCACAACTCTGCTACAGAATATGAAAGAATATATACAACTCTGAAATCAGAATAAAGTCTAGCTAAACATGCCTCAAGGCTATATAAAAGAAACTAAACCTCACTAATCTAATCTAGGCAATCTGGGTGATATCCTCAGCTAGAGCTATGTCCTCCTGAGGGTCCAGCTCATAGGTGTCATCTAAGGCTGCCCCATAGTAAGTATCTAGACCAGCCTCCTCCTCGTCCTCTGTAAAATTTTTAACAAGTCCAGTCAGGACAGGAGCGAGCACAATACATCTCATGCAGTCATATCATGTCAGGAAATATAAAGCAAGCAATAGAATAAGATACATGAAACGCTGTAAAAGATGTACATAAAAACAGGAGAGATATTTGATAACTGGAAATATATACATGATAAGTAAGAACTGTAAATGACTAGTGATTTAGAGTACGAGATGGCATGTAATTGGCTTAGGTAGTACATGATAAAACATGGAAGTAACAGAGTGTACATGATGGGTAAATCACATGACCATTTATACTCACCCCTACCCACAATCAATACACAAGGATCTATTCAAGTTACGTTACGGACATGATGTTTTGGTTATACAAGAGACACATGGGCAAATCATGAGCGTACATAAAAGAACATGAGAGTACATGAACGTACATGCAAGAACATGAGAGAACATGAGTGTACATGAATAACGCAGAAGCAAGGAATACATGATGTACATGAAACACATGTCATAAAGTATCCGATGCGCCCGCTAAGGGGGATAACATCCCAAGAAGACATCCATATAGTACCAATCCGTGATGATAACGTGACAGCATCAAGTAAAAGTAATCTAGAGCGAGAATATAAATCGTGACAAGTATGAAACGATCAGAGAATGTACTCGCCTGATACCCTGGATGTCCAGAAGAAAATACTGCCTGAGGAGTGGTGTCTGGCTCCTAATCAGAACAGCACAAGTCACAATAAGTCCAAAATGGTAAAATGAAGTCCTACTATGCATTCTACATAATTCTAGGTCAATCTAGGCCAAAGTCAACTCTTGGTCAACTCTGGGTCAAACCAAGTCAAGGTTAGTCAAATCTAGGTCTAACCAACTATCCTTATCAAGCACACATCATCACCAAATCATACTAGTCTACCACACACAAACACAGGTGTTTTTATGCCATACACATAGGCAATGAGCCATATAGTCTACATCACCCATAATTCATACATGCATATCATAAAAGAGGATCAACTAACCTATGTAAACATACACACATGTATTATATTTATACATATTGAGGCATACACTAGGTACCACCTTATCATTAAGCATACATTGTATGTCACTCTATATCACATTATATATATTACATGCATTGTATTATACATTATATGCATTATATTTATTTTCTATTCCTACATTCATTCATACATTGTAGTGTTCATGAACACATACTTTACATTCATTCATGTATATTGTTCTTGATAACATTACATTCATTCATGCATATTTACCTACATACATATATACATATATACATAGAGATATAGAGAGAGGGCTAAGGGTATACATGTGTGGGTATGTGGTGAGAGGGTTAATGTGTGAGAGAAGGGTGATATGACATGGGGGTGTGTGTGATTACCTGTCATGAATGTGTGTGTGTGTGTTTGTGTCCTCAAGTCTTGTGTGTTATCAAGCATAGTGAATCCCAGTTTTCAGGTTTGTAATGAGAACCAAATTTCAGTGTTAGGTTCACATATGCATAACCCCTCTAAACCCAATTCAAATTCAGTAATCCTATTTAAAACTCAGGTAGGTATATATGTATAGGATACAACAGTAGATATGTGTCAATGTGGCAAAAATAGTGGTATGCATTTGTGTTCCTGTGCCAAGAGAAAGAAATCAGTAAAGTGTTCATGTGTCCTTGTGTGTATCATGTAGAAACAGTGAGTAACATGTTAGTGTCAAATAGGAAGCAGGAAATACATTTGGGTGTGGGATAAAATCTGGAAACCTATTGCCAAAACAGTTAGCTAAAACCTAACTCTCTGAACATTTAAACAGGCATTCACATTCATTCTCAGGTTTAGGTTAAGGGTTCTCAGATTTGTGAATTTAGTTAGAGTGTACAAAACAGTTAAGAAACTGAACCCCATTCTCAGTTTTCATTACATAAGGAAATCTTAATTTTTACCCAACATACAACCCAATTCTCAGTTAAGTTATATATACACAGGTTAACAGTAAAGTGAAATGAACCCAGGTTAACTTTTTAACACAAACTCAGGTTTTGATCTCCTGTTTTGGATTGGACATTGAACTCAGCTTACATCAAAACCATTTTACCCCTTAACACCCAAAATCTCAGTTTTCATTTCGAAAATCTCAGTTTTTTTATATCCAACCACAGGTACAGAACATATGAACCCCATTTCGATTTCATAGCAACCCAAACATGCATACATATGAACCTATCTATTTAAACTCATAACTCAAACATGTTTATCATGTATTTACATCATAATTAATATTTAATCAACAATTTAAACATCATTTGAACTCTGAAAACTGAAGAATTAAATAGAGTATCAGAAAAGATGGAAGTTAAAAACCCAATCCACATTCGAACACCACAACAATTCAAAACCACAAATCAGTCGTGTACTGAGGTGTCCAACATGTGTGTGCACATGTGGAGGGTGTCCACGTGTCCTGAAATTAGGACACGAAGTGTCAGAAACAGAAGAAGTGTTAATATCAGTAAACTACACAGCAATCCTCGTGCACGGGTGTCAGTCGACCCAGGACACGACACACGACACCAGTATCCTCGTGCACGTGTCCCTGTGTTCGCCCAGAGTAGGGCTACACACTCAAGTGCCTGAGACGTGTCCAAGTGAGTCGTGTCGAGAGAAATCACAGCGTATCAGTGCGGATTTTCCCGTGTGCACAGTTCAGTAAAATGTCAGTGCATGACCGATATCTCCCAAACCTTTCCACGAAACCCAATGAAACTTTGGGGGCATGATGTCGTGCATGCCCCCTCGAGTCCACAAAGTTTCGTGTCGGATCAACACGTGTCGTGTCCGCTACAGGCCCCGAGTAATAGGGGAATACTGTAGCGCGCGTGCGAACGTGTGCACGCGCGTGTCCAAGCCAAGAATCCGACTCAAACCGACACTAATACTACCATATCAGAATAGGGATCAATAAACAAGATTAAAACTAAATTTTCTATTTAAAAACTTTCCAAAAATCAGATCGAAATCCCCTCTTGGGCATTTCGACAAACACCTAGGCCACACCCTTGATACGTGTCCAAATGGACACGAAACTCATGAAACCTGACACGACACCAATGCATACACTTAGGGGACCCCTAGGGCTTCCTAATGATGAAGACAAAACGAAATTTCATTAAGGAATGAGGAAGTTACCTATACTTGAACTTTCAAGAAAAACCCCTATTCAAAGGCTCTTCTCTTGATGTCCCAATCCTCTCAAATCATATCAAACTAAAATAGAACATTAATGACAGCAAGAATAGGGGTATTAGAACCTATTGGAAGAGATTAGAATGAAAAGGAAGAGAAATGGAGTTCTAGGGATTAATTAAAATAGGAAACAAACCTTTCCTTCTAGACTTGAGCTTTCCTAAGAAAGAGGCAACCCTAAACTAAGAGGGTATTTATAGGGTGGGGTTCCCAATGATGATATGGTGGCTGGCCACTTAGTCTAGGGCTTAGGGTTTTGGAATTTGTCTTGGGCTTTGGGCCCAACCACAAGGCTATGAGCTAAATGATTTAATAAAGGTTATAAATCACAAACCATGACTTATGACTTTCTAATTCTTATTGCTAACTAGAGTCTAATGACCAAACCAAGGATTAACTTAGGTTAGACTAGAGTCATATAACCTAACTAAGTCCATACTAACTAGGGTTAGCTTCTAGGTTGGTCTACAAGGGTCAAAACAAGTCAAAGTCAACCCACTCCAAACAAATCCAAAATAATTCCTAAAAATTCTCATAAATTCAAATAAATTCTATTAAATCAAAATAATAATTAATAATCCCAAATATTTATTAAAATTACAAAAATGACTAAAATACCCTCATTCTGGAAATAAACACTAGCATGACACCAAATCATAAGTCATGAATTTAAATAGTTAAAAAAATAATTAAAAATCACTAAAAATCATAACATGAAATAAATACCATTAAATAATAATTATAATTACAAAATTTCAAAATTACCCTCTTCTGGAAAACTGGGTGTTACAATCCTACCCACCTTATAAAAATTTCGTCCTCGAAATTAAAATGGTAGTAGTCCTTCTAGGTCAAACACCCCACAATCAGAGTCTCAAACATACCGTCAGATAATTATATGCGTCTGTCCAAAACCATGATTCTCAGAATCTCTGTCATGCCAGTGAGCAAGGCTACGATAATCACAGAGTCCTCAACTATGGTACATACCTCTAGAACTATGGTATTTAAAATTTTCGCATTGTCGCGCGCTTGGCAGCGAAAACCTTAAATTCCCACACCCGAGAAATACGTCCATAATCCGACTATATGTCCTCACTATGCCTGCTAGCATGACCCTAGAGGATTCTAAAATCTCATAATCGAGGCGACCTAGCCCATATAATTTATCTCAGAAGAAAAATTAAATTATAATGAAATACCAGATCAAACTTATCAACAATGAGGAGACAGATAGGAATAGATATAACTGAATTTCAAGATAGGTATAATGAGATAAGGTGGAAATAGAATCGAGAAGATCAGAACCTGCAAGCACCTCTCCTAATTTCTGAGCATCCTCAAGTGTCATGGCGTAAGCTCGCCCATGTTGGCCTCCCCTGGCCTGCTGCTGATGCTGCATGAACCTCTGTTGCTGAGTCTGCAATGCTGGTCCTCTCTGTTGTCCTGCCGGAGCCCTAGCTCCTGCTCCCTGAGCTGTCCGTCCCGCAGACTTGGGACACTCTCTCAACTGATGATCTGATGATCCGCAGAGTAGGCACTTGCCTAGCCTCAGCCGGCATTTACTCCAATCGTGTCCTGGTTTCTTACATAAGGGGCAAAAGATAATGTGCTGCTGTCTCTGCTGCTGCTACTGTCTCTGCTGGAATGGCTGCGGCTAGAACTGCCTTGGCTGCTGGTGCTGAAGGTGAGGCGTCTTGGCCTGGCCTCCGCTGCTGCTGCCCCCAACTGGGTCTCGCCTCCTCTTGAGCCTAAGCTCAAGATCATCCTCTGCCAATAAGGCTCCTGTCAGAATCTCCTCGAATGTGGCAACCCCGTTGCCCTTGGTCAAGGACTTGACCTCCCTGACCAGACCCTTCTGGAACCTCTGGGCCTTCGCCGTCTCGCTCAATCCCTCACGAACCTGCCGAGGCGGCCGAACTCCCCCGCATAATCCTCTACTGAAATACTCCCATGGACTAGGCCCTCGAACTGCGTCTCCAAGGCTCTGAGTGCTGAATCTGGAAAAAACTTCTTCTTGAAGAAGCCTTTGAACTGCTCCCAAGTCTGCCCAGCTGCCCCTACCCTGGGGTCTGACTGATACCAGGTGCGAGCAAGATCTCGCATCCGACTAGCTGCGACCTCGATCTGAAGATCTGCTGGTATCCTGGCCAGGCGGAAGATCTCTTCTATATGCTCGACCCACTCGTCAGCGTATATAATCCCCTCCGTCCCCAGGAAATCTCTGGGCCTCATCTTCTGGAACTGCTCTATCCCAGGTTTCTTCGGCTGCTGCACCACTAGTCGAGCTGCGGCTGTCGTGACGGCCAACTCCATGCCTCTGTCCTGTCGAGCGTGCTGTCGGTCCATGAACTGCTGGAAATATACTTTGCCAAGGGAAGATAGAGGGTTGACGATGTCGAGGAATCTGGTGAACATCTGAGTAATCGTCTTATTTAGCTTCATTTTGAATGTCTCGTATTCTTGTGTCAGACGGTTGATCTTTGATTCTTTAACCAGTGTGGTTCCTTCATGAGTCACCTCCAGAAGCCTCCATACTTCGTATGAAGTTGAGCATGTAGAGACCTTGTTGAATTCAGTCATGTCTATTGTACAGAAGAGAGTATTAATTGCTCTAGCATCCTGTTTCTTTTTCTGGCCAAAATATTTATCGTAGGGTTTTTCAACAAGAGTCCCCTCGACAGCTATTCTAGCAGGCTTCTTGTAACCATTCGTGACAATGGTCCACAGATCAATGTCTAGAGACTTGAGATAAAAAGTCATCCTAGTTTTCCAATAGGTGTAGTTAGTTCTGTCAAATAGGGGTGGCCTATTTGTGGACTGTCCCACACCATAGTTGAAAATGGTAGGTTGTATGGTTGCCATGAGTCAGCTCTAGGATGTTAATGCAATAAGAAAACAGAGCTCTGATACCAATTGAAGTACGTGTAGGCAACTCTAGAGAGGGTAAATAGAGTATGTGTCGATAATACCCAATTAAAAATTTAACTCTATTCAAGTCCAACCAACAGAAATAATAATCAGAGTATAAGTGCGAAATATAAATAAAGATTAGAGAAGCATATGAAGACACATCAGTTTTTAACCTGGTTTCTCGTGTGGAGGATTAGTCTAGGCCTGAGAACTCTAGCTCAGAATTGAAATCCACTATTTGTGAAGTAGCGTACAACCATGTGACTTTACTCAGAAGAGCAGGCTAGCTTCTAACAGATTCACGGATGGCAAAACTTGGAATTGTCCAAATGACTTCTTTTGAAACTCTTGCACACAAACTTCTAGTTGACACGCACTGAGCACCTTGGAGGCTTGGGATGTTTTGTGGCTAGTTAGATGAGAAGAATAAGTTCTTAAATGTATAGGCTATAGGAGAAAAGAAGATGAGAAGAATGGATGATTAAAACTGAGAAAAATCAAGGCCTATATATACTAGTCAAGAGAGGCAGATTTCGGCCAGAACACTATTCCCAAAATTTTAAATATTTAGTCGTTGGACAACTAGCAACCAGCAAGCCCTAAAAATTAGGACCTAAAATTAAGGGGCAGAGTTTGGCTCGAACTCTGTGTGGGGCAGAGTTTGGTCCGAACTTTGTCTCCTAGGAGACAGAAAGTTCAAGTGGGCTATTTGGGCTTGGCAGGTTTTAGAGTTTGTTTGGTGGAGCTTGTGTATTAAGTCAAGGGTTAAGATACTCAGTGCGAATCAACTTACAATAGCCTAGACTTAATAAAAGTAAAAATACAAACTCTTACAAGTAACAATAGCACTGTCGAAGGAGCCATCGATGATGTCTGTCTTGAACTGATATGTGATAATGTTCTGTTTTGGAGCCTGATGGAGCATGATGTGTCAAGTTGGATTATAACAGATATCGTCTTGTTAATTATCAAGATTAGGCTGACTGCGATCCAGTTTGGGTTAACATGTATGTTATGATATATATGTATATATAATTGACATGTGTAGGTATATATATATATATATATATATATATATATATATATATATATATATATGTCCATATATATCTTAGTGTACTTATATATATAGGTTGTATATATATATATATATATATATATATATATATATATATATATATATATATATATATATATATATATATATATATGCTAAGTTATATAGTGAGTCTCTATGTATATGTGGTATAGTGTACGCTTATAGAATCTTAGACTAGGCTATGTGTACCTTGGTATCCTAAAGTAACCTAAAATTGTGAGGTAACCTATACTTGACCTAGAAATGGACTAGATAGGCTTAAAGTGACTTGTAGACTAGTGTTGACCAAACCCTAGACTAGTTGACTAGAGTTTGACCAAGTTTGACTCTATTGTTGACCAGAGTTGACCAAGAGTTGACTTTGACCTAGATTGACTTAGAATCATGTAGAATGCATTGTAAACTTCAAATATTACCTTATTGAACAAATCATAACCTGTGTGCTCTATTTAGGACTCAGACACCTCAGTTTAGACATCTATTTTTACAGTCACTCAGGATCTCAGGCGAGTACATGCTCTGATCATTTTCATACTTGTTAGAATTTATATTCCTACTTTAGATAAATTACTTGATGTTGTCACGTTGTTATCACGAACCAGTTCCCCATGGATCTTGCCATACGATGTTATCCCCTTCGGGTTCATCAAATACATCTTGTCAAGTGCTTTTCACGAACATCTTATATCTCTTTTACACCCTATTCATGTATACTCTTGTGTAATCTTGTACTCTCATGATCACATGAGCCTCATGGATAAAAACCTTTTGTACAGGTAACATAACTTGACTGGATCCTTGTGTATTGATTGGGAAGGGTGAGTAGGAAATGTTTATGTGATCAAATCCCATCTTGTGCAAATCTTGTACATGTCCATTATGCCCTCACGTATAATGGAGACCTATTTTATTGTATGTCCTAGTTGTTTACATAACCATCTTGTGCTTTATTCACTTATATTTACTTACAGTTCTTATTTCATATACAAACTCTTTTTGTACGCAGATTTGTCTATTTGTACTGTTCTTGTGCATGTCTTATAGTTTTCATTATAGTTTACTCTACTGCTTGTTTTATATATTCTATCATGATATGATCCTGTTTCAGTGTTGTGTATTCGCTCCTGTCCTGACTGGACATGTTGAAAATATTGCAGATGATACTGAGGATTTCTACACAACCTACTATGGAGCCCACCTAGACGATATTTGTGAGTTGAACCTACAGGAGGATCCAGCTCTAGCTGAGGACATCATCCCTATTGTTAGGCTAGATAGCTAGGCAGTCTATCTTATTTCATTTGTGTTGTCTTTGTTGTATTATTTGGATGTTGAGATGTTAGTGCCATTTAAACACTTGGATTTATTTCCCTTCTGTTTGTATTTCTCTTTGAGATTTTATATCTATTATATCGTGCTATTTCTATCTTAGAAATTGTGATTTTGTTGTACGTTATGAGATTGTCCTCCGTTCGGAGAGTATACTTGCATTTATACTGTAAGATGTTTGTAACCTAGGACAGTGTTCTACCGTCGACATTGCGGCGCAGGCTGGACGTACCCACTTCTCGTGCCCCTACACTGGGTGCGGATAGTAACACGTTTTTAGTGGTGGCTCATGAATGTCTTTCGAAAGTCACAACTAGTACAATTTTGTAGTGGTTCTCGAACTAGAGTATCACTACGGCCTACAGTAGGATATAGGAAATAAGTTTTGATGCACTCAATCACATTTAGGAAAAACTCTTATCTGAATTCCTGTCATCTAAATTCTTGCTGCTAATTGCTTTCCTTTGAAATAAAATGTCCTCCTTTGATCATATCACTTGTTGCTCAGTATTGATTCCTTGTTTGATCTATATCCAGGATGGTGCAGACACGATCTTATCGTTTCGGTCCAGGGGATACCACCGAGAGGTCTGTCACCTCTCATCCGATTCAGCAGGCCTCTGAGACCGTAGCTCCCCTTATTCCTTCGTATGTTGGAGCATCTACTGTATTTGGGGGTGCACCTCCACCTGTTCGGAGGCCTACCCCAGTCATGTCGGACGTACTTCAGCAGTAACCACCTTCTGGATCAGTGGATGCAGCTCAGCCTTTTGTCTTTTCCGACAGATAATGGAGGCTCAGCAGTGCAATCTGCGGATTTTAGACAGGGCATAGACAATGCCACCAGCTGGCTATGACTACAGTAGAGAGGGTGATCGCCCCGCAGGAGGGAGGCCAAATACACCAGTGCCATCTGAGGATCCCGAACATCTAGGATTTCTAGAAGATGCGTCCGAGGGACTTCAGGGGTACCGAAGGCATCATATATGCCGACGATTGGATTAAGCACATCGAGAAAATATTTTGCCTCGCATTGATACCAGCTGGGATCCAGGTAGAGGCAGTTGGCAGCCAGATGTAGGACCTTGCCAGGACATGGTACCAGGCTGATCCCCGAGTGGGTACTAAGGGACAAACATGGGAGCTTTCAAGAAGCTCTTCAAGAAGAAGTTCTTTCCGGATACCGCACTCGGCGTACTGGAGACATAGTTTGAGACTTAGTTCAGGAGAACCAGACCATTGAGGAGTACGCAGGAGATTTCTGTCGTCTAGGCAGATTTATGGAGGATCTTACTGAGGCTACAAAAGCGAGGAGGTTCCGTAAGGGCTTGATCAAGGAGATCAAGTCATTAACCAAGAACAGCCGTGACGCCACTTTTGAGGAGATTTTGGTGGAAGCCATGGCAGCGGAGGACGACCTTGAATTGAAGGTGAAAAGGGATCGGGATACTCATAGGGCTAGCAGCAGTGTAGGCCCGACCAAGAGGACTAACATTCTGCAACAGCATCAGCAGCAGCAGAGGCCTATTCAGCAGCAGTTTCAGGGCCAGGGACGTGAGCCTTTCCAGCAGGCACCCAGGAAGCAGCAGGATGCTATGTGCAACTTCTGGAAGAAGCTAGGGCATGGGTGGAATGACTGCAGGAAGAGGCTGGACAGGTGTTTACTTTGTGGTACAACGAAACATCAGCTGAGGGAGTGTCCCAAGAACCTAGCACGTTTGGCTCAAGCAGCAGTAGGAGCTAGGGCTCCGACGGGGCAGCAGAGGGGACTACCGCTGCAGACTCAGCCGCAGAGGTTTGTCCAGCATCAGCAGCATGCTAGAGGAGGAGGCCAGCAGGAACGAGCTTTCGCCATGACATCCGAAGATACAGAGGTAGCAGGAGAGCTGATTGCAGGTTCTATTCTTCTCGACTCCATTCCCGTATTTGCATTGTTTGATTCCAGTGCTTTCCATAACATTGTGTCTATATCTTTTGCTATTGGATACCATCTTGTTTCTGAATCATTGTCCAGGACTTGCAAGATCATGACTGGGGTGGTATTATCCTCGTCAGTATATTTATAAGTGTCACGACCCGCACCAACTGTGAGGGTACGAGAACGTAACAACGCCCAGCCTACGCCACAGTGTCGACGGTAGAACGCTATCCTAGGTCAACATACATCTAACAATATCTATCTATACAGTTTATACTCCCCGAATGGGGGTGACATAGCAGTAATAAACTCAATCACAACTAAGGAAGAGATAGCACGATATGAAATAGAACTCAAGGAAACAGAGATGATAAAGTAGTCTAAGATAATCCCAGCAAATATTCAGAAGCACAACTCTGCTACAGAATATGAAAGAATATATACAACTCTGAAATCAGAATAAAGTCTAGCTAAACATGCCTCAAGGCTATATAAAAGAAACTAAACCTCACTAATCTAATCTAGGCAATCTGGGTGATATCCTCAGCTAGAGCTGGGTCCTCCTGAGGGTCCAGCTCATAGGTGTCATCTAAGGCTGCCCCGTAGTAAGTATCCAGACCAGCCTCCTCCTCGTCCTCTGTAATATTTTCAACAGGTCCAGTCAGGACAGGAGCGAGCACAATACATCTCATGCAGTCATATCATGTCAGGAAATATAAAGCAAGCAATAGAATAAGATACATGAAACGCTGTAAAAGATGTACATAAAAACAGGAGAGATATTTGATAACTGGAAATATATACATGATAAGTAAGAACTGTAAATGACTAGTGATTTAGAGTACGAGATGGCATGTAATTGGCTTAGGTAGTACGTGATAAAACATGGAAGTAACAGAGTGTACATGATGGGTAAATCACATGACCATTTATACTCACCCCTACCCACAATCAATACACAAGGATCTATTCAAGTTACGTTACGGACATGATGTTTTGGTTATACAAGAGACACATGGGCAAATCATGAGCGTACATGAAAGAACATGAGAGTACATGAACGTACATGCAAGAACATGAGAGAACATGAGTGTACATGAATAATGCAGAAGCAAGGAATACATGATGTACATGAAACATATGTCATAAAGTATTCGATGCGCCCGCTAAGGGGGATAACATCCTAAGAAGATATCCATATAGTACCAATCCGTGATGATAACGTGACAGCATCAAGTAAAAGTAATCTAGAGCGAGAATATAAATCGTGACAAGTATGAAACGATCAGAGAATGTACTCGCCTGATACCCTGGATGTCCAAAAGAAAATACTGCCTGAGGAGTGGTGTCTGGCTCCTAATCAGAACAGCACAAGTCACAACAAGTCCAAAATGGTAAAATGAAGTCCTACTATGCATTCTACATAATTCTAGGTCAATCTAGGCCAAAGTCAACTCTTGGTCAACTCTGGGTCAAACCAAGTCAAGGTTAGTCAAATCTAGGTCTAACCAACTATCCTTATCAAGCACACATCATCACCAAATCATACTAGTCTACCACACACAAACACAGGTGTTTTTATGCCATACACATAGGCAATGAGCCATATAGTCTACATCACCCATAATTCATACATGCATATCATAAAAGAGGATCAACTAACCTATGTAAACATACACACATGCATTACATTTATACATATTGAGGCATACACTAGGTACCACCTTATCATTAAGCATACATTGTATGTCACTCTATATCACATTATATATATTACATGCATTGCATTATACATTATATGCATTATATTTATTTTCTATTCCTACATTCATTCATACATTGTAGTGTTCATGAACACATACTTTACATTCATTCATGCATATTATTCTTGATAACATTACATTCATTCATGCATATTTACCTACATACATATATACATATATACATAGAGATATAGAGAGAGGGCTAAGGGTATACATGTGTGGGTATGTGGTAAGAGGGTTAATGTGTGAGAGAAGGGTGATATGACATGGGGGTGTGTGTGATTACCTGTCATGAATGTGTGTGTGTGTGTTTGTGTTCTCAAGTCTTGTGTGTTATCAAGCATAGTGAATCCCAGTTTTCAGGTTTGTAATGAGAACCAAATTTCAGTGTTAGGTTCACATATGTATAACCCCTCTAAACCCAATTCAAATTCAGTAATCCTATTTAAAACTCAGGTAGGTATATATGTATAGGATACAACAGTAGATATGTGTCAATGTGGCAAAAACAGTGGTGTGCATTTGTGTTCCTGTGCCAAGAGAAAGAAATCAGTAAAGTGTTCATGTGTCCTTGTGTGTATCATGTAGAAACAGTGAGTAACATGTTAGTGTCAAATAGGAAGCAGGAAATACATTTGGGTGTGGGATAAAATCTGGAAACCTATTGCCAAAACAGTTAGCTAAAACCTAACTCTCTGAACATTTAAACAGGCATTCACATTCATTCTCAGGTTTAGGTTAAGGGTTCTCAGATTTGTGAATTTAGTTAGAGTGTACAAAACAGTTAAGAAACTGAACCCCATTCTCAGTTTTCATTACATAAGGAAATCTCAATTTTTACCCAACATACAACCCAATTCTCAGTTAAGTTACATATACACAGGTTAACAGTAAAGTGAAATGAACCCAGGTTAACTTTTCAACACAAACTCAGGTTTTGATCTCCTGTTTTGGATTGGACATTGAACTCAGCTTACATCAAAACCATTTTACCCCTTAACACCCAAAATCTCAGTTTTCATTTCGAAAATCTCAGTTTTTTTACATCCAACCACAGGTACAGAACATATGAACCCCATTTCGATTTTATAGCAACCCAAACATGCATACATATGAACCTATCTATTTAAACTCATAACTCAAACATGTTTATCATGTATTTACATCATAATTAATATTTAATCAACAATTTAAACATCATTTGAACTCTAAAAACTGAAGAATTAAATAGAGTATCAGAAAAGATGGAAGTTAAAAACCCAATCAACATTCGAACACCACAACAATTCAAAACCACAAATCAGTCGTGTACTGAGGTGTCCAACATGTGTGTGCACATGTGGAGGGTGTCCACGTGTCCTGAAATTAGGACACGAAGTGTCAAAAACAGAAGAAGTATTAATATCAGTAAACTACACAGCAATCCTCGTGTACGGGTGTCAGTCGACCCAGGACACGACACACGACACCAGTATCCTCATGCACGTGTCCCTGTGTTCGCCCAGAGTAGGGCTACACACTCAAGTGCCTGAGACGTGTCCAAGTGAGTCGTGTCGAGAGAAATCACAGCGTATCAGTGCGGATTTTCCCGTGTGCACAGTTCAGTAAAATGTCAGTGCGTGACCGATATCTCCCAAACCTTTCCACGAAACCTAATAAAACTTTGGGGGCATGATGTCAGTGCATGCCCCCTCGAGTCCACAAAGTTTCGTATCGGATCAACACGTGTCGTGTCCGCTACAGGCCCCGAGTAACAGGGGAATACTGTAGCGCGCACGCGAACGTGTGCACGCGCGTGTCCAAGCCAAGAATCTGACTCAAACCGACACTAATACTACCAAATCAGAATAGGGATCAATAAACAAGATTAAAACTAAATTTCCTATTTAAAAACTTTCCAAAAATCAGATCGAAATCCCCTCTTGGGCATTTCGACAAACACTTAGGCCACACCCTTGATACGTATCCAAATGGACACGAAACTCATGAAACCTGACACGACACCAATGCATACACTTAGGGGACCCCTAGGGCTTCCTAATGATGAAGACAAAACGAAATTTCATTAAGGAATGAGGAAGTTACCTATACTTGAACTTTCAAGAAAAACCCCTATTCAAAGGCTCTTCTCTTGATGTCCCAATCCTCTCAAATCATATCAAACTAAAATAGAACATTAATGACAGCAAGAATAGGGGTATTAGAACCTATTGGAAGAGATTAGAATGAAAAGGAAGAGAAATGGAGTTCTAGGGATTAATTAAAATAGGAAACAAACCTTTCCTTCTAGACTTGAGCTTTCCTAAGAAAGAGGCAACCCTAAACTAAGAGAGTATTTATAGGGTGGGGTTCCCAATGATGATATGGTGGCTGGCCACTTAGTCTAGGGCTTAGGGTTTTGGAATTTGTCTTGGGCTTTGGGCCCAACCACAAGGCTATGAGCTAAATGATTTAATAAAGGTTATAAATCACAAACCATGACTTATGACTTTCTAATTCTTATTGCTAACTAGAGTCTAATGACCAAACCAAGGATTAACTTAGGTTAGACTAGAGTCATATAACCTAACCAAGTCCATACTAACTAGGGTTAGCTTTTAGGTTGGTCTACAAGGGTCAAAACAAGTCAAAGTCAACCCACTCCAAACAAATCCAAAATAATTCCTAAAAATTCTCATAAATTCAAATAAATTCTATTAAATCAAAATAATAATTAATAATCCCAAATAATTCTTAAAATTACAAAAATGACTAAAATACCCTCAGTCTGGAAATGAACACTAGCCAGACACCAAATCATAAGTCATAAATTTAAATAGTTAAAAAAATAATTAAAAATTACTAAAAATCATAACATGAAATAAATACCATTAAATAATAATTATAATTACAAAATTTTAAAATTACCCTCTTCTGGAAAACTGGGTGTTACAATCCTACCCACCTTATAAAAATTTCGTCCTCGAAATTAAAATGGTAGTGGTCCTTCTAGGTCAAACACCCCACAATCAGAGTCTCAATCATACCGTCAGATAATCATATGCGTCTGTCCAAAACTATGATTCTCAGAATCTTTGTCATGCTAGTGAGCAAGGTTACGATAATCACAGAGTCCTCAACTATGGTACATACCTCTAGAACTATGGTATTTAAAATTTTCGCATTGTCGCGCGCTTGGCAGCGAAAATCTTAAATTCCCACACCCGAGAAATACGTCCATAATCCGACTATATGTCCTCACTACGCCTGCTAGCATGACCCTAGAGGATTCTAAAATCTCATAATCGAGGCGACCTAGCCCATATAATTTATCTCAGAAGAAAAATTAAATTATAATGAAACACCAGATCAAACTTATCAACAATGAGGAGACAGATAGGAATAGATAGAACTGAATTTCAAGATAGGTATAATGAGACAA
The DNA here is from genome assembly GCA_029216955.1 of Iris pallida. Lineage (NCBI taxonomy): Eukaryota > Viridiplantae > Streptophyta > Magnoliopsida > Asparagales > Iridaceae > Iris > Iris pallida. The sequence continues at coordinate 53,775 of JANAVB010035382.1, forward strand.
GGTGGAAATAGAATCGAGAAGATCAGAACCTGCAAGCACCTCTCCTAATGCCTGAGCATCCTCAAGTGTCATGGCGTAAGCTCGCCCATGCTGGCCTCCCCTGGCCTGCTGCTGATGCTACATGAACCTCTGTTGCTGAGTCTGCAATGCTGGTCCTCTTTGTTGTCCTGCCGAAGCCCTAGCTCCTGCTCCCTGAGCTGTCCGTCCCGCAGACTTGGGACACTCTCTCAACTGATGATCCGCAGAGTAGGCACTTGCCTAGCCTCAGCCGGCATTCACCCCAATCGTGTCCTGGTTTCTTACATAAGGGGCAAAAGATAACATGCTGCTGTCTCTGCTGCTGCTACTGTCTCTGCTGGAATGGCTGCGGCTAGAACTGCCTTGGCTGCTGGTGCTGAAGGTGAGGCCTCTTGGCCTGGCCTCCGCTGCTGCTGCCCCCAACTGGGTCTCGCCCCCTCTTGAGCCTAAGCTCAAGATCATCCTCTGCCAATAAGGCTCCTGTCAGAATCTCCTCGAATGTGGCAACCCTGTTGCCCTTGGTCAAGGACTTGACCTCCCTGACCAGACCCTTCTGGAACCTCTGGGCCTTCGCCGTCTCGCTCAATCCCTCACGAACCTGCCGAGGCGGCCGAACTCCTCCGCATAATCCTCTACTGAAAGACTCCCCTGGACTAGGCCCTCGAACTGCGTCTCCAAGGCTCTGAGTGCTGAATCTGGAAAAAACTTCTTCTTGAAGAAGCCTTTGAACTGCTCCCAAGTCTGCCCAGCTACCCCTACCCTGGGGTCTGACTGATACCAGGTGCGAGCAAGATCTCGCATCCGACTAGCTGCGACCTCGATCTGAAGATCTGCTGGTATCCTGGCCAGGCGGAAGATCTCCTCTATATGCTCGACCCACTCGTCAGCGTATATAATCCCCTCCGTCCCCAGGAAATCTCTGGGCCTCATCTTCTGGAACTGCTCTATCCCAGGTTTCTTCGGCTGCTGCACCACTGGTCGAGCTGCGGCTGTCGTGACGGCCAACTCCATGCCTCTGTCCTGTCGAGCGTGCTGTCGGTCCATGAATTGCTGGAAATATGCGAACATCTGAGCTGCGTCCACGTATCCTGGAGGCGGCTGCTGGAAGGGATCCTCTGGAATGACCGGGACCTGTCTCCGATCTGGTGGAGGTATACCCCCTGCTGCTGGTGGAAGGGCTCCTCCAATCGCAGCTGAAACGTCTACCCCAGCTAGCATGAGTGGGGCTGCGGTACCAGGGGCTAACTGCTGGGTATGAGAGGTGGCAGTCCTCCCATCGATGTCCTCCTGGCCCTGGCGATGTTATCCTATCTCAACCATCCTGGAGACAGATCAAAAGGAACAATTGCTGAGAACGAGTCGAAATAGCAAAGGAGGACAGTTATATTCAAAGAAAAACAATATCAGCAAGAACTAAGATGGTATGAATTAGATAAGAGTTTTTCTTAATGTGATTGAGTACCTCAAAAAAATATCCTAATCCTACTGCAGGCTGTAGTGATACTCTAGTTCGAATACCACTACATAAACTCGACCAGCATGGTCCACCACTAAAAATGTGTCACGACCCGCACCCACTGTGAGGGTACGACAACGTAACAACGCCCAGCCTACGCCGCAGTGTCGACGGTAGAACGCTGTCCTAGGTCAACATACATCTAACAATATCTATCTATACAGTTTATACTCCCCGAATGGGGGTGACATAGCAGTAATAAACTCAATCACAACTAAGAAAGAGATAGCACGATATGAAATAGAACTCAAGAAAACAGAGATGATAAAGTAGTCTAAGATAATCCCGGCAAATATTCAGAAGTACAACTCTGCTACAGAATATGAAAGAATATATACAACTCTGAACTCATAACAAAGTCTAGCTGAACATGCCTCAAGGCTACATAAAAGAAACTAAGCCTCACTAATCTAATCTAGGCAATCTGGGTGATATCCTCAGCTAGAGCTGGGTCCTCCTGAGGGTCCAGCTCATATGTGTCATCTAAGGCTACCCCGTAGTAAGTATCCAGACCAGCCTCCTCCTCGTCCTCTGTAATATTTTCAACAGGTCCAGTTAGGACAGGAGCGAGCACAATACATCTCATGCAGTTCATATCATGTCAGGAAATATAAAGCAAGCAATAGAATAAGATACATGAAACGCTGTAAAAGATGTACATAAAAACAGGAGAGATATTTGATAACTGGAAATATATACATGATAAGTAAGAACTGTTAGTGACTAGTGATTTAGAGTACGAGATGGCATGTAATTGGCTTAGGTAGTACATGATAAAACATGGAAGTAACAGAGTGTACATGATGGGTAAATCACATGACCATTTATACTCACCCCTACCCACAATCAATACACAAGGATCTATTCAAGTTACGTTACGGACATGATGTTTTGGTTATACAAAAGACACATAGGCAAATCATGAGCGTACATGAAAGAACATGAGAGTACATGAACGTACATGTAAGAACATGAGAGAACATGAGTGTACATGAATAACACAGAAGCAAGGAATACATGATGTACATGAAACACATGTCATAAAGTATCCGATGCGCCTGCTAAGGGGGATAACATCCCAAGAAGACATCCATATGGTACCAATCCGTGATGATAACGTGACAGCATCAAGTAAAAGTAATCTAGAGCGAGAATATAAATCGTGACAAGTATGAAACGATCAGAGAATGTACTCACCTGATACCCTGGATGTCCAGAAGAAAATACTTCCTGAGGAGTGGTGTCTGGCTCCTAATCAGAACAGCACAAGTCACAACAAGTCCAAAATGGTAAAATGAAGTCCTACTATGCATTCTACATGATTCTAAGTCAATCTAGGCCAAAGTCAACTCTTGGTCAACTCTGGGTCAAACCAAGTCAAGGTTAGTCAAATCTAGGTCTAACCAACTATCCTTATCAAGCACACATCATCACCAAACCATACTAGTCTACCACACACAAACACAGGTGTTTTCATGCCATACACATAGGCAATGAGCCATATAGTCTACACCACCCATAATTCATACATGCATATCATAAAAGAGGATCAACTAACCTATGTAAACATACACACATGCATTACATTTATACATATTGAGGCATACACTAGGTACCACCTTATCATTAAGCATACATTGTATGTCACTCTATATCACATTATATATATTACATGCATTGTATTATACATTATATGCATTATATTCATTTTCTATTCCTACATTCATTCACACATTGTATTGTTCATGAACACATACTTTGCATTCATTCATGCATATTGTTCTTGATAACATTACATTCATTCATGCATATTTACCTACATACATATATACATATATACATAGAGATATAGAGAGAGGGCTAAGGGTATACACGTGTGGGTATGTGGTGAGAGGGTTAATGTGTGAGAGATGGGTGATATGACATGGGGGTGTGTGTATTTACCTGTCATAAATGTGTGTGTGTGTGTTTGTGTTCTCAAGTCTTGTGTGTTATCAAGCATAGTGAATCCCAGTTTTCTGGTTTATAATGAGAACCAAATTTCAGTGTTAGGTTCACATATGCATAACCCCTCTAAACCCAATTCAAATTCAGTAATCCTATTTGAAACTCAGGTAGGTATATATGTATAGGATACAACAGTGGATATGTGTCAATGTGGCAAAAACAGTGGTGTGCATTTGTGTTCCTGTGCCAAGAGAAAGAAATCAGTGAAGTGTTCATGTGTCCTTGTGTGTCTCATGTAGAAACAGTGAGTAACATGTTAGTGTCAAATAGGAAGCAGGAAATACATTTGGGTGTAGGATAAAATCTGGAAACCTATTGCCAAAACAGTTAGCTAAAACCCAACTCTCTGAACATTTAAACAGGCATTCACATTCATTCTCAGGTTTAGGTTAAGGGTTCTCAGATTTGTGAATTTAGTTAGAGTGTACAAAACAGTTAAAAAACTGAACCCCATTCTCAGTTTTCATTACATAAGGAAATCTCAGTTTTTACCCAATATACAACCCAATTCTCAGTTAAGTTATATATACATAGGTTAACAGTTAAGTGAAATGAACCCAGGTTAACTTTTCAACACAAACTCAGGTTTTGATCTCCTGTTTTGGATTGGACATTGAACTCAGCTTACATCAAAACCATTTTACCCCTTAACACCCAAAATCTCAGTTTTCATTTCGAAAATCTTAGTTTTCTTACATCCAACCATAGGTACAGAACATATGAACCCCATTTCGATTTCATTGCAACCCAAACATGCATACATATGAACCTATCTATTCAAACTCATAACTCAAACATGTTTATCATGTATTTACATCATAATTAATATTTAATCAACAATTTAAACATCATTTGAACTCTGAAAACTGAAGAATTAAATAGAGTATCAGAAAAGATGGAAGTTAAAAACCTAATCCACATTCGAACACCACAACAATTCAAAACCACAAATCAGTCGTGTACTGAGGTGTCCAACATGTGTGTGCACATGTGGAGGGTGTCCACGTGTCCTGAAATTAGGACACGAAGTGTCAGAAACAGAAGAAGTATTAATATCAGTAAACTATACAGCAATCCTCGTGTACGGGTGTCAGTCGACCCAGGACACGACACACGACACCAGTGTCCTCGTGCACGTGTCCCTGTGTTCGCCCAGAGTAGGGCTACACACTCAAGTGCCTGAGACGTGTCCAAGTGAGTCGTGTTGAGAGAAATCACAGCGTATCAGTGCAGATTTTCCCGTGTGCACAGTTCAGTGAAATGTCAGTGCGTGACCGATATCTCCCAAACCTTTCCACGAAACCCAATAAAACTTTGGGGGCATGATATCAGTGCATGCCCCCTCGAGTCCACAAAGTTTTGTGTCGGATCAACACGTGTCGTGTCCGCTACAGGCCCCGAGTAACAGGGGAACACTGTAGCATGCGCGCGAGCATGTGCACGCACGTGTCCAAGCCAAGAATCCGACTCAAACGTACTAATACTGCCATATCAGAACAGGGATCAATAAACAAGATTAAAACTAAATTTCCTATTTAAAAACTTTCCAAAAATCAGATTGAAATCCCCTCTTGGGCATTTCGACAAACACCTAGACCACACCCTTGATACGTGTCCAAATGGATACGAAACTCATGAAACCTGACACAACACCAATGCATACACTTAGGGGACCCCTAGGGCTTCCTAATGATGAAGACAAAATAAAATTTCATTAAGGAATGAGGAAGTTACCTATACTTGAACTTTCAAAAAAAAACCCCTATTCAAAGGCTTTTCTCTTGATGTCCCAATCCTCTCAAATCACATCAAACTGAAATGGAACATTAATGACAGCAAGAATAGGGGTATTAGAACCTATTGGAAGAGATTAGAATGAAAAGGAAGAGAAATAGAGTTCTAGGGATTAATTAAAATAGGAAACAAACCTTTCCTTCTAGACTTGAGCTTTCCTAAGAAAGAGGCAACCCTAAACTAAGAGAGTATTTATAGGGTGGTGTTCCCAATGATGATATGGTGGCTGGCCACTTAGTCTAGGGCTTAGGGTTTTGGAATTTGTCTTGGGCTTTGGGCCCAACCACAAGGCTATGAGCTAAATAATTTAATAAAGGTTCTAAATCACAAACCATGACTTATGACTTTCTAATTCTTATTGCTAACTAGAGTCTAATGACCAAACCAAGGATTAACTTAGGTTGGACTAGAGTCATATAACCTAACCAAGTCCATACTAACTAGGGTTAGCTTCTAGGTTGGTCTACAAGGGTCAAAACTAGTCAAAGTCAACCCAGTCCAAACAAATCCAAAATAATTCCTAAAAATTCTCATAAATTCAAATAAATTCTATTAAATCTAAATAATAATTAATAATCCCAAATAATTCTTAAAATTACAAAAATGACAAAAATACCCCTCAGTCTGGAAATGAACACTAGCAAGACACCAAATCATAAGTCATGAATTTAAATAGTTAAAAAAAATAATTAAAAATTACTAAAAATTATAACATGAAATAAATACCATTAAATAATAATTATAGTTACAAAATTTCAAAATTACCCTCTTCTGGAAAATTGGATGTTACAGCAAGGATCAGAGAGTTATTTTTGGGATGACCCTTGAGAATCTCATTATAAACTAACTCAAAATTTGATTCCGAAAGTTTTTGTCTACCTTCCTTGTTCGTTGATAAATTTGATTCTTGGTGTTCATTGTTAATTTAATTTTCTACTAAGATAAATCGTATGGCCTAGGTCGCCTCAGTTATGGAATCTAGAGTCCTCTACAGTCATATTAGTTGGCATGGCGAGGACATGTTGTCTGATTTTGGATGTTTTTCTCGGGTGTGGGAATTTAAAGTTTTTGCAGCCAAGCATGCAGCAATGCAAAAATTTTAAATACCATGATTCTAGAGGTATATACCTTAGTTGCAGACTCTATGGTTACGTAGCCTTGCTTATTAATATGGAGAGGATTCTGACTATCATAATTTTGGACAGACGCATATGATTATCAGATTGTATCTTGAGAGGTTTCTAAACATATAATCTCTACCTTTCGTTTCAGTCTTTTTCAAAAAAGAATATATATAAATATATTTTGTTTTCCATCGTCAATTAACTTAGGAGTAGTGATAGCTTTAGTTTTTAGTATAATTATTTGTAGAACTTTATTTAGTTATAATCCCTTCATAGTATAATGATTTGATAGCTTGTATTATAGTTTTGACCCCGTAGGTTACTCTTTCAAATTGTATGATTTAGATAAAGTTTTTGAGGCTATGATTGTTGGGGGTTTGACCTAGAAGGAGTACGACCACTTTAAATTTTGAGGACGAAATTACTTTAAGGAGGGAGACTTGTAACCACCATATTTCTAAAATGAGGGTAATTTTGAACTTTTATAAAATTCATCATTTAATAATAGGATTTAAATAATGTTAATGATTTATGGTGATTTTTAATTATTTTAATACTATTTAATTTAGTGTATTATGACTTTGGCATTCTTACTAGTGTAACCATAGAGTTACTTAACCTATAGACTAACCATGACAATAGAGACCTAACCATGTGATTAGATTGACTAATTACCACTTTTAGGTTAGGGATATTTTGGTCATTTTGTGACTTTTGAATTACTTAGGATTTTGATCAATCGGTGATGTGCTAATTATTATATTAAGCCTTAACCTAGAATTGCCCTAATCTAGATGTTAGTCATGAGCCTAGATATTTCATTAGAAGGTTCTAACTAGATGACAAGATTAGGAATATCTAGATATTATGTTTAAGGAGATATTTAGCTTGAGACCCTAGTTTACTTGGGCCTTTCCTAAGAGGGATTGAATAGAACTTGTAGAAGCCCACCCATGACTTAAAAATCTTCCCAAACCCTAGCAAAGACCCCTTGGCCGGCCATAACCTCCCCCCCATAAAGACCAACACATTGATAAATCTTGCCTCTTTTCATTGCCTCCTTAAACCCAAAATTTAGTTCTTCCCCAAATTCTCCCCCTTTATCCAAATCAACTACAAATTGTGCCTAATCTTTTGTAACACACTCTCCTACAATAGAAGAGATTATTAGTGGCTAGCTAGCAAGGATTTGGAGCTTATTGACCATTAAAAGTGGAGGGATTTGGCTCTCTAGTACATTTACATTGAGATTCCAACTCTCAATAGGTAATAGTTTCTAAACTTATATTTTTTCCAGATTTCTTTCCATAGATGCATTCATTTAGGGTCCCACTAGCTGTAGACCAAGTTTGGTGAGAAACTAAATCTATTTGATACGCATATCGGAGGCATATCGGAGTATAGTGTAAAGTGTTTGGTGAAATGCCCCTTAGGAATAAATGGCACTGTTTTCTAAACTAATTTCACTAATTTGTTGATCTATATGTGTGTATTATATTACTCTGGGACTGAGCACGAATTGAAACATTTTTTATGTTCAAAAATGGACACAGGATGCTCGTACGCAGCTAAGACACGTGCCCAGCTATCCTACGCTTCGTGCATACTTCACAGGACACATATGTCACCCTCATTTCCGTATTTCTCGTATTTCCCGTATTTCGTATTTATACTCGTATCTGGATTTTGGCATGTATTTTATTTTTCTCAGCTTGTGGAATTTTGGTATTTCTCGTATTTGGATTTTAGCTTGGCTCGATTTTATTGGGTTGGTTCGGTTTGGTTTATGTATTGGAGCACCTTAGCTTATGTTACCCCTTATCCCCGCCACAACTCCCCCTCTTTATAACTCCACCTACCACTCTCTCTCTTCATAACCACCATTAATTTCCTTCTTCTTCATCTCCTTCCTCAACACAACTCCCCAACCCTTAGGCAAGTGCATCTTGCCACTTCCTGAGAACCATATTTTCTTGGTCCATTTGCTAGATTAGGTCATGGAGACCAACATTAGTTCTTAGGTTTTTGTGATTTGGAGTCTCTGTTGATGTAGATCTAAGTTATTGCTATTTTTGGATTTCGTATGTTTTGATCCACTTTTGTTGGAGTTCTGTGAGTTTTGATGTTTCCATGTGGAAGAGCTTTTAGTTTCACTCCAGTTGGAGCCTTGGAAATCCGGATTTGGAGTTCGGATGGCCAAGTTATGAACTTTTGAAGTTTTGGTTTCAGCCATGTGTTATTGCTGTTTGGAGAAGACAGTGAGCAGTATACAGAGCTGTTTAGCTACGCACACTGAGCTACGCACGCTCTTTAGCGCTGCGTACGTAGGCTTGAGTGCGCTTCCTGTTGGAAGCGTGTCTCCTTGAGCGTGCGTGACTTTTCATGCACACTGTTCCCTTGAGCGTGCGTGACTTTTCACGCAGCTGCTCCCTTGAGCGTGCGTGACTTTTCACGCACACTGTTCCCTTGAGCGTGCGTGACTTTTCACGCAGCTGCTCCCTTGAGCGTGCGTGACTTTTCACGCACACTGTTCCCCTGAGCGTGCGTGACTTTTCACGCAGCTGCTCCCTTGAGCGTGCGTGACTTTTCACACACTGTTCCCTTGAGCGTGCGTGACTTTTCACGCACACTGCTCTATAGCGTGCGTGACTTTCACGTACGCGGCTCTTTCAGCGTGCGTGACTTTCGTACGCTGCTCCCCTGACCCCTTTCTTTAAGCTTGGCTTTTCTATGGTCCTGTTTAATGATATTTTATTAGATATTTCATGCCCATTTTATATCCTTACGCCTTTTGTCATGAACTTAATTTTACTTGTTATGTTTGGAATGACCATTGTACTTGACTTGGTATGGCAAGAACTAGCATAACACGACAGTGACCCGTAGTGGTGCACTCCTGACATGACCAACATGACTTGATAGTGGCCCATGGCGGCGCACTCCTGACTTGACATGACTTGATAATTTAACTTGACCTGCCTTAACACCGTGGGTGGTTCTTCTTGCTTGCTTGTTAAATCCACTTGTCCAGTCTCGCATAATGTCTAGGATGGGACTCCTGAGTACCACGGTCAGGAGTACCTACTAAATTGGATTAAGGTTAATAACTAGAATAACTCAGTAGTCATGAAGAGATGACACAGCTACAGGCAATCCCGTTACCTGGGCGCTCTTAGGATCTGTAGCCTGCCGTCGAGTAGGGCACATTTCCAGCGTACCGTCGAGTGTTGCACCCTCTAAGTCACCTAAGGGTACATTTGTCTTCTGGGCGATGTACCCACCTGAATTCAACCCTAATCTTTCGTCCTGGGTAGCCTGGATGGTCTGTAGGGCTTGTGGCTGTGGAACAATCTCATTGCATCTTGTTAGTAATTAGGCCTGTGATAACCCTAGTTAGTTAAAGTAGTAAGCCGTAGTATCTGCTTGGCCGTGATTGATTGAATGAGGTATAACCTGTTTAGCCATGTCTTGATCCAGTACAAGATTGCTCCCTGTCTTGATTTCTTGCATTATTATCTTGCCGATAAATGGTGGGAAACCAAGCTCTGTTCAGATGAAGGGTTACAACCCCGGTCCTTGTTTGGTTTACGGGTTGTAACCTGGCTATCGGAATAGTTCCATGGTTATCTCGTCGTATATCATCCTGTCATGTTTTCGTAAATTCTAGCTCAATATTATATCTTCTTGTGATGATTGCTGGCTTTTGTTCTTATTTCGTGGCCCCCTTGTGGCACTTGCTCTTTCTGGGGTTGACCCAGCTGGTTTTGTGTGGCCAGATTTCGGAGCAGCTCCCGAGGATCTACCAAGCTTCCAGCCCGATGGTGGCGACTAGAAGGAACCCGGGCTACGAGTAGGTTTTCTATTTTGTTTCGCTCACTCTATTGTAAAGTTATTCTTTTGAGGCGTTTAGCCGACGAGCACCTGTTAGCTCGATGCACCTTACTTACAGTCTGCCTACGGGCTGTAAACATGATTAACAAATCCTAGGGTTGATCATGTATGACTTAACTCTTGCTAGTCCTAACATTTTGTACGACTAGCTTCATGATCAGCTGATATGTAATATTTGGGACGCCTTTTATTGATATTTAATGATCATACATCTTGTAGTTATATTATTTGCTTGAGATCGAGACAATAGGCTTAACCTTAAGAGACTGTTGGCTTGTAGTAAACCCTCATATCTAGACAGCCGTGACCGTATAGTTGAGATGTATTCTATTTCAATATACGTAGCTGACTATGTCTGCCCCCGCTCTTCAGTATTCTGGTTCTGGGGCGTGACA